>MU710487.1:11617-42661 GCA_026770625.1 Nicotiana glauca | reverse complement strand
ACAGGAAGAAGACGATAAAGAAAAAGAAAGAAAATGAAGGTTGGGAATGGAAGAAGAACATGCAGAGAGAATAGCCCAGAAAGAGAATTGAAAATGGCGTATTATCCAACCTGTGATACCACTGTATTTCTATTTGAGAAGGAAAGGGTAACAACGTTATTTCATATTAATTTTAATAAACTAGTGGCTACTTTTGTTCAGCATTAAAAATACTGGATAAAAAATAAATAACACTTTAAATAGTGGCTAGCCCATACAATTTTTACTCAATTTAACCAAGCTCCATGTCCATGTCAAGCTGGCAATATAGTAGTCAATTCTAAAGTAGCAAAAGGTACTTAACAAGGAAGAAGAGAAACCATCATACCTGTAAAGCAGAGTTAAGATTTGAAAAAGCAGAGCATATTAAAAGTGAAAGGACATGCCGATTCTCCAATTGTATGCGACTTTCCAAACATTCCTATCATTACTGCTTCCTCCTCTTTTTTCGACTTTTATAATTCTAGCATTTTTGCCACAATGATCAGCAGTGTGTTTTAGATTCAGTGAGAGAAAAAAAAGAAGAAAAAAGATGGCAGTTTCACCTGAAACAATGCCGGAGAATTCTGTCATCGACTTCCGTGCACCGCCGCCATCTCCGATCGCCTCTGGACGGCGATCCTGCGTCACCAACGATGAAATCCTCACGGAATTTCTAGAAAATTCGCTCAAAGTCCCAGACCTCAGGCTTCCTGATCGAGTCTTCCCCAGGCAAAAATGCATTCGCAATCCATCAAAACTCAATTATGAATCCTTCGCGTCGTTAAGCAATGACTCAATTTCGAAAATTCTGGATTCCGTTGCAACGATTGGGTGCTTTGAGGTGGTTAATCATGGAATTTCAGGAGATCTTATCAAATCAGTCTTGTCCGTCGGTGACGGAATCTTCGGGATTTCACGGGAGGGAAAGGCAAAATTGATGAGGTTATCGGAGAAGCCATATGGATTTGAGGAGTTTCACGGAGAGGAAGATAGAGAGACGAGTGAAGAGTTCGTTTGGTGCAGAGGGGATCAAAATTTCAACGAGGAAATGGAGGTAGTTTGGCCTATTGGATTTTCGAATTTCAGGTAATTCAAATTTACAAACTTACTAGTCAATCGTTTGTACAAAGATTGATTTAGACGCAAGTATGACAATTTTTGTCATTTTTAGCGGAAATTATAGTCATTTAAGGAATCAATTAACCATAGTGAATTGCTAAAATTCTTCAAAATTACTTTAGCACTTAGTGTGAATTGTAAAAATAATACTATATAAGTAATATTTTTGAACGATCCAAACAACATAACTCATAATTCGAAACAGCCCCAAAAAGGACACGTCTGCATGGTAAAAGCATCTAGCTTGAATTTTCTGAGGAACTATATTGTGTACCTCTATGTTAGAGATGAATACAATTTTTACAATAAGTGGTTTTAGAGAGTGTGCTATTCATATACTACGAATATATTCTGAGTTGAAGGACAGTTATTAATGCAATCACTCTCACTGTCGAAGCTGGATTGCCATGAATCATGACATCTATGTTCCAATTCGTATAATGGTTGTGTGTCTATGATGTAATATCAAAACGCCTTCAGATTCATCGCCCCCAAGCGCCCGACCGTGCGATTTAAACGCGCTTAACGCTCTATGTTCGGAACTCGTCCAATATTTTTTATGCAAATCATAGGTTGAATTCATCAATTTACACTGTTAACTTTCAATATTCTTTAACAAATGAATCATTAAAGTTCTTTTTTATCTATAAGAATATGAAAATTGTAAATAACTCAAACAATGAACCATAATATTGCATATTTACTAATTGAGAACATCGTGAGAGTGAATATTATTTGAATATTTCTTCTAAAAATAGATAACCAAATTTATAATGTCTTTACTTGATATATTTATTATTTTACAATTTAAAAATAATTTTATACATACTCATGAAAGAGTAATATTTTAAATACGGTGTTGATAAAATTTATTGAGTATTTACTTTTAAGCAGGTAAAATATGCATTTTGATAATTTTTTTTAAGAAATTGTGATTGACAATTATTTAAAAGTTAAGACATTGTAATTAATTTATATTTCAAAGTAGTATTTTTAACAATATTTGTATTATTTATACTGGTAAAACATGCTAAATATTTTATTTTATATGAGTTTATTTAATTCTTTTTGATTTTTTGGAACTTTTAATGTATCTTTTATATTTTTTGTGTTCTACGGTATTAATACATAAATTTGAAAACTAATATAATCTATGGGGTTAATTATATTCCATGCCTCGAGGCTTTCGCCTCGCCACGTATTAAAACGTCTCGCCTCACGCCCTCGCGTTTTAAAACACTGAAGTAAACAAGCATTCACGCATAATTAATTATTGACTCGAACATATATTGATATGTTAAACATAACTCCTTAGTTGATTAGTTGCTGCAAATTACAGTAACGACATTCTTTTTGTTAATTACATTGTTTATAGTATGCATGCACAAACTAAAATCATTAGCATCACGTACTAGTACTTCTTTTTTTCTTTCATTTTATTCTCGCTCTTCATGATTCGCGTGCATGCTAGATGATGACTTTCAACGTGAGATATTCTATTATATTAGCTGATAATTCACCTTGGCGTATCGTACAAATAAAATAATTCAATTTTAATGTCAATAGTGAAAAGATGGAAAAGCTTTTGGATGAAATGGAACAGAAAGCTGGGCGAATCCTACAATTCCTGCAGCAGAATACTCCTAGAAAATTAATCCATGAAAATGGTGAGATGCAGGAGCAATTAGGAGAACTGCCAGCAAACTCCATCTGTTATCTACACAAGCATAAGGGAAGTATAAAAGGAGATGAAGAGTACATGAACACCTTGAAATATGATGTGATTAGAATGTTGATAAGAGGATCCGAATTTCCTCATTCATTGTGTTTGCATGTTAGCAATGGTTGCTCAGAGTTCCATGTTTATTCAAAGAAAGGATGGGTCTCTTTTCAGCCTGTTAAAGACTCCCTTATAGTCACCATTGGAGATCTCTTACAGGTAATCTTTTTCTTTTTTACAAATTTAATATTTTAGATCATGAGTCAATTTGGGTTGAATCCAAGTTTATCCAATATTTTTTATAGCATATTCTGACCCATTAAGCAACCCAAATACAACACATAAAATTCACCAAAAGCAAAGGGATCTCAACCCTACTTATTTAGAAATTTACTTAGTTGCCCCAATTTTACTTTTTTCTTTTGTATTTTCAATTTTCTGTTCTTTTATTTTTCTACATCACCCACCCACGCTATCCCCCCTCCCCGTGCAAACCCCCTAACAATTTTTTTTCATTTCATTCTTTTAATTTCAATTTTCTGTTATTTGTTTTTTCGTTTTTCTGCACCACCCACCCCTACCCCCATACCTATCCGCAAAATATTTTTCTAACTTACACAGTTTAGGTAAAAGGTTTTTTTAATGCAAGATGAACATGGTTCTAAAACATGGTCAAGTTGGGCGGGTTGGGTTATGACCCATTGTTTAGCCCATCTTGACCCAACCATCTTAGTCCAAGTACACTATTGACTAGGAAGAAATTCAAAAATAGCCAGATTTACAACTGGTCGTTTAAAAATAGTCCAATTTCAAAAATAATTGAAATTTAATCACTTTTTATGTAAAGATAAACTGAGCGAAAACATTGTTCATAACCCGAAAAATACTCCAGTATATTATACTGGAGTTCCAGCATGAGTATACTTGAACTCCAACATATGATACTGGAGTTCCAGGATAAGTATGCTGGAACTCCAGCATAATATGATGGAGTTCCAGCATAAGTATACTAGAACTCCAGCATAATATACTGGAGTTCCAGCAAGTATACTGGTCCAGTATAATATAGTGGAGACTAGAGCATCAGTCTCCAGTATATTATACTAGAGCCAGTAAAGTATACCGGTCCAGCATAATATGCTGGAGTTCATATGCAGGTGCACCGAACTCCAGTATATTATGCTGGACCAGTCTCTATTGCAACAAAATAGTAGTTATTTTTCATTGACTTGGTAAACACTGGCTGTTTTTGAATGACTAGTCCGAAAACTGGCTAACGTGCCATTTTTACTATTGACCGGGTTAGGTAATGACTCATTTATTGACCCAACCCATCTTGACCCGTCCAAAATCAACCCAATCCGCCTATTTGCCACCCCTAGTTTCAGTTATGCGTGAAAATAGCACGGACTAACCAGTTTTCAAACTAGTAATTGAAAATAGCTAACGTTTGTAAAGTCTTTGAAAAATAGCTATTGTTTTGCTGAAACACAAAAATTCCAGCATAATATGTAGAATTATGGAGCTCTCACATATTATGTTGGTACTCCAGCATAATATTTCTGAATTTTTAAGAGTGTATTTTTTATATTTTATCTTTACATTAAAAATTGACTAAATTTTGATTACTTTCGAAAATGTAATTATTTTTTAATTACTACTTTGAAAACCTGGCTATTTTTTATTTTTCCCCCGTTATAGAAGCCCTACCAGCAGCACCAAGACGACCACTTTTCCATTTACACTCACACCGTTTTTCTTTTAGTATCTTTTTTCCATTTTCAATAGAATATTTCGAACAACTAAGGCCCCCACCCTAACCACATTGTCCTATCAGTATTTTAGATAAAGTGAAAACATAATCACAAACAATCTTTCTTGGATTTGGATTTAAAGTATATGTGAATTATGAATTGTTTTATTTTTTTCTTTTTCAATTTTAATATATTGATTTATTTTAGACATGGAGTGGTGGACAATACAAGCATGTGATAGGAAGGCCAGTTTTTCAAGGTCAAACAGAGGACTGCATTTCCATGGCTTTACTATTTTCTCCTCCTAAGATCACCGAAGACTCTACTAAGCATGAAAAAGAGAAGACCATTTCAATTGGGCAACAAATTATTATTGCTATAGCATTTACGCTTATTTACAATTTCTTGATTTATATCTATAAGAAGTTTTGAAGTGTTGATTTTTTTTTACTACGTGTTGCATATACAGGCTGTGGAATCATGGAGTCATCAGTTTCAGTTTATTTTGTATTTTTTCCCGTTAAATTGTACATGGTTTTCGGATATGTTTATTGAGTTAAATGATGATTCTAGGAATTTGATGTGTCTGTCGGTCTTTTCCCTTTTGCCATCTAAGAGAACCTTTGTACAAGAGTATGATTCAGATATAAAATGTAAGCTTCAAGCTAGCATGATCAGCATGGCAGGTTTTCTCGGCACATGCGTATTCTGAATCATGTTATGCACAATTTTGTAAGGATCAATTAATAGTAAAACAATGGTTATATTAAATAATTATACACATGGATCATCACACAGATAATTGGATATCACAAATTTTAATTAAATACATGTGAGTTCTTATAAATTTTAATTTTATGAGGTACAAACACATGTATCTGACTTACCACTTTCTTATAGATGATAGTCCTAGTGTATATTCTTTCTATCCGTTTTGATTGCTCTGCCATGGCCAGAATTCTTACTGTTTTGTTACAAAAATATTCATAACCAAACTTAGTCAAATAAGCAAGATTGGATATTTCAAAGGTGATAACATTCTAATTTTGTAAAAAATGAGTAAGAATCAATATCTAATAAATCAAAAGTAGTATGGTCATATACACGGAGAGCATTTAACTTATCAAAGTGTTGGGTGCTCAATCATCTTCAAAAAGGGCCATGGATCAAAGAATTCGATCGCTTTTAAGCTATACCAAACATATGAAACGCCAATACTATTATTTCTTTGTAGTTGTCCAATAATAAAATTACCATAAGCTAGGGCTTTTCTTTTAAAAAATCAGGTGAGATGTCTTAAAAGAAAAGGTAAAAAGTTTTTAAAAGTGAAGGAAGAGATAATAGTAGTACTCTTGATAGCCAGTTTGGCCAAGCCGGAGAAATCAGCTTATTTTAAGGACTTTTTAAAAAAATGCTTTTGAAAAAAGTACTTTTGGAGAGAAGCAATTTGTGTTTGGCTAATCATTATGAAAAAATACTTTTGAGCAATAATTTGTATTTGGCCAAACTTTTCTGAAAGTTTTTTTAAGTATCAAATTACGAATAAGGACATGAATGAATTTACTTAATCGTTAATATTATAAGTAAATAAATAATCTCAAAAATTTATTATTACAGGCAATAATTAAATTCTTTTATTTTATTTAAATAAAATATGAAAAATAAAATTATAAAGTACCTAATTCTTTTAATATAAGTTAAATATATTAAAATCATTCAGCAAATATAAAAATATTCACTTCTAAAGTGATCACTATATATTAGTAAGCTATTCTAAAAATAAGAAGAAATACTTATATATTAATATCCTAATAATTATATTTAACGATTATTTTGGTATATACTATATTTTGTTAAAGGTATTTTGCGTAAGAAGATAAGTCAAAATTGCTTCTGTTTTTACTTTTTGAAATAAGTTACTTTTTTCTGCTTCTGTTTCTTCCCAAAAGCACTCCCCTCCCCCACCCAAAAAAAGAGTTTGACCAAAAAATTGGAGGGGGAGAGGGAGGATGTTTTTGAAAGAAAAAAAAATCACTTTTGGCCTAACAGGCTATCAGATAGGTGTTAACTTCGTTCAACACAAAACATTTGATATTGAATTATTGACCCAAAAAAAACACCAGACCCAAAGAAATAATAGAACGGAAAAAGCTTTTTCTTTTCTCTTTCAAACTTTTACCATGTCATTAAATTTAGGACTTAGAATAAAGACTTTTGTTTATAAATAATTAGTGTCGAAACTAGGGGTGTTCATGGTTCGGTTTGGATCGTTTTTCCCCTAAAAAAAAAATCAAACCAAGTACGTCGACTTTTCAAATATTAGAACCAAACCAAACCAATTAAGTCGTTTTTATTGATTCGGTTTACATCGGTTATTTGTCGGTTTTTCGGTTTTTGTTAGTTTTTTCTTAAATATAAGACATACACTATCAAACACATATTCCGACGACCACATTTTCAACGTAAACTATCAAATCAATTGTCCTTTGAGAAATTTATTATTTACTAAAATATATTGATGACAATTGAATCAAATAGTAATGAATAATTTAAGGACTCAATTAAAAATATTTTTTTTAACATGAAATGGATTCTTACACTTAACAAAAGAAAACTATCAATCAAACTAGAATATAAAGGTAAAAAACTGCACTAAAAATGCAAAAGATTAACATCCACCATAAAAATTTTGAAACTTTATATAAAAATATACATATATATATAGGTGTAATAATAAATTTAAAATAGCTACTCCTATAGTCGATTGGTTAGGTTTTTTCCGATTATGTTTAGATTAAAACCAAAATCAAACCAAATTTGATCGGTTTTAAAAATTCAAAATCAAAACCAAATAAAATAAAAAAGTATCGATTTTTTGGTCGGTTTAGTTTGATTTTCGGTTTGGTTCGATTTTTCGAATTTTTATGAACACCCCTGGTCGAAACTATCTTAGAGTCTGCTGTGCATGTCCAGAGTGAAAATGAGGACTAAACCTTGATTGCAAACCCTACAAGAGTGAATAAAAATTAAAAAAAAATCTCTATAAAACTTAACACTTTCTGACAACTATATAGAATTATTTGTTTTTACATAATTTCTTGAGAAATAAGTATGCCTAATTGAATTAGGATCCAAATTAGTCGTTACATTTTAAATTTGTGGCCCTCTTCTCAAAACCACCAAATCTATATATAGATGCGTTCTCATCTTAGGCAAACTATGTGAATTCAAAATTTTCCAAAAGTTAGAATTTTGCTATAACGTTTTTTTGCTTTATTTTTTTTTTAATTTTGAATTTTTTTATTACATCAGGGAATGAAAGAGGAAAATGATTAAAGGAAAATTTCACTGTAACTAACTATATTAATTACGTTGTCTATTCTTCTCTTAGAATGAATTAAAATCCTAATACCAATTTCCTAGCATAAAATATCTTTTCATCCTTCAGACTTTGAAAGAATTACATACAAAGACCCCTATATTTAGCGCATAACTACACCCAAGCTAAGTTGAATACAATAATAATAATCTATTTTAATGCTCCTAAATGCTCTCGGCGCATGGTAAGCCAAGGAAGGCTAACGTGCACCATCGATAACAAGGAGACGCAAACAAGCAGCTTCGGTGACTGCTGCTATAACACCGGCGAACTCAGCCATGCAGACTCTCACTCTGTTAACTTTTGGAAGTTTTCTACCAACTAGATTCCAATCAATTCATGAGGAAAAGGAGCTAAGTGTGGACAAGGAAGGGAACAATAATCAATGGAACAGTACAAATGTTGTTACAGAGAAGGAAGCTCAGAAATGTAAGGATCAATTTCCAACAAGTCCAAAACGATTGCAATTTTTTGAAGCTGAATCTTCAAAATCTCCAGATCCAGATCTCACAGCAACAGCAGAGGTAGGAAAGGAGAAGGTCGTGCATGCAAAGGAGCTTAGACAGCAGAATCGTAACTCTTAGATGGGGATGAGGTTGGAGTATGTTCCACCAAGTCATAGATATGGTAAGGTTGTCTTCCAAATAGAGGAAGAAGATGTAAGTGAGCTAAATGAATACTGGGGGACTGCTCTAATTGGGTATGTACTTGGTGATACTCCATATGAGAAATCTATGGAGAACTATATAGAATCAGTATGGGATTTTTTCACTAAACCGCAAATACTATATCACCAAGATGGATATTATGTGTTTCGATTCACAACAGTGAAGGAAAGAGATACAGTCGTGCAAACAGGGCCATACTCATATCATAACAAGCCATTTATTTTTCAGAACATGGAAAGACTATGGTATCGGACTCGTATTTTGGTTCCGATGCCCGGTACAAGTCTTAAATATGTGTTAAGCCCTTTCTGTAAAGTTTGGTCGAAATCGGACGTCATTTGACGTGTTTCGAACCTAAATATCTAAAGTTGGAAGTTTATGAAGTTTGAAATGAAAATGATGATTTTGGGGCTTGATTCAATGATTTTGATATTATTTTGGCGATTTGATCGCACAGATAAGTTCGTATGATATGTTTGAGGTTGTGTGTATGTGTGGTTTGGAGCTTCGAGGGCTCGGGTGAGTTTTGGATAGGTGTCGAGTTGCATTTTGAACTTTGAGAAAATAATCGCAGGTCAGGTCTGTTGGCATCGCATTTACGAAGGAATTCCCGCAAATGCGAGACTCGCAAATGCGAATTCCCATCGCAAATGGGAAGAAGGGGAAAATCGGGCCAGATCGCAAATACGATAAATACTTCGCAAATACGAAGTCTGGGATAATGTGTTGTAGTCGCAAATGCGACGCCCTTGCTCGCAAAAGCGAGATGGCCTGATCGCAAATGCGATAGAATGTTCGCAAATGCGAATCTAGGCAGCCAGACCTGAGTTCGCAAATGCGATCCCAGATGTCGCAAATCCCAAGCCTGTTTTGTTCGCAAATGTGAACCTAGATTCGCAATTCCCATATTCGCAGCCCAGCAAATTTTATACTTAATCGAAATTTCATCACTTTTCACCATTATTTCAAAACCCAAACACCATAGGCGATTTTTTAAGAGAAAACATCATCCCAAATCACTTGTAAGTTGATTTTTACTCAATTCTTTCAATCTTTAACATCATTAAACATGTTTTCTACTTGAAATCAAGGATTTTCATGGATGAAATTGGGATTTTTGGGTAGAACCTAGGTTTTCCATAAATTGGGGAGTTGGACCTCGATTTGAGGTCCGATTTCAAAATAAATTACATATTTAAATTTGTGGGGGAATGAGTAATCGGGTTTTGGTCCGAACCTTGGGTTTTGACCACGTGGGTCCGGGGGCATTTTTGGAATTTTTGGGAAAAACTTGGGAAATTTTTTTTTATGCATTCAAATTGATTCACATAGTGTTTATTAAAGTAATTGAACAATTTGTGATTAGATTCGAGCGAATTGGAGGTGGAACCGCGAGGTAAAGCGATAGTTGAGGATTAAGTGGATTTCAAGGCTTTGAGGTAAGTGTTTGGTTTAACCCTAGCTTGAGGGAATAGGAGTTGAGTCTTGTTGCTAATTGCTATGTGATCGAGTACGATGTATAGGCATGGTGACGAGTATCTATACATTGGTGTCTACCATGACCGTGAGTCCTTATAATGTGATTATCATGACTTGGTTGTGAACTCCGTGATTATTGGAGGATTCCTATATATTGTGAATAACATGTGAATGGTGATATGATTGCTTGATTCTTTGGAGCGTTGGGTCAAAATATTAGAGCGGGTTATAAGATAAGAAAAGTAAGAAAAAGAAAGCGTTGTTGATTATTCCCTTTCCGGGACGTTTGGTTGAACTTGTTGGATTCTTTCCCTTGCCGGGATTTTGTCAAATATTTGTTTATTTTTATGTCCCTTAATTGTGACTGTCGTTTGGGAAGTCAGACTGTTAAATGATATATGAGGGTCGGGTTGCGCGCCGCAACAATGATACATGAACAATGATATATGAGGGCCGGGTTAGGCACCGGAACAATGATACAAGAACAATGATATGGGTTGGGTTGCACGCCGCAATAGTGGTATTTGTGGAGCGGGTTGCACGCCGCAACAGTTATTGATACCATGTGTTTGTATTGAGTATTGATTCCTTGTTCATTGTGAATCTGAGCTGTTTTAGTTTGTTACTCGGGATTACTGTTAATATTGTATCTCTCCATAGCATGTTTCCCCCTCCCATGTTGTTAATTGCCTTGTATTCGATTTCTGCTGTATATTTATAACTGCACAGGTTTATGTGGTGTCCAGTCTAGCCTTGTCACTACTTCGCCGGAGTTAGACTAGACACTTACCAGCACATGGGATCAGTTGTGCAGATGCTACACTTCTGTGCATTTTTGCACAGGTCCAGGTTTTGAGGATCAGCAGCAGCATTAGTGCGGGAGCAGGCTTTCATTTTCACGAGACCGAGGTAGCTTTGTAGGCGTCCGCAGGCCCGGTGTCTCTTCTTTATGTCCTCTTTTAGACTGTTGCCTCATTGTTTTCGAGACAGATAACTTATATATATTTCTTTTAGACCATTGTATTTAGTATATTCTTAGTAGTTCGTGAGTACTGTGACACTAAATCTTGGGTAGAGGCTATTAATGACTGTTCCGCGTTATGATTCGTAATTATAAATCAGACTTCCGCTATTATTCTTGTTAAATTTCATGTTCTATATTGATGCTGTAAACTGTTAAAGTAATTGTCTAGTAATGAAAGGGTAAATAAGTTGGCTTGCCTAGCTACCACAAGTAGGCACCATCACGATCCCGATGGTGGAAAATCTGGGTCGTGGGAAGTTGGTATCAGAGCACTAGTTTACATTGGTCTCACAACTTACGGACAAACTTAGTAGAGTCTGAGGGGTAGGTGCGGAGATGTCTGTACTTGTTCCCCAGAGTCTATTGAGTTAGGAAAAATCTCTCATTTGTTCTTTCTTGTCGTGCGATTTGGTTTCTCAATGATGATTGAATTTCTACTCTGTTCTTTTTGTAGATGGCGAGAACACGCGCTTCCTCATCCACCGATCAGCAGTCCGAGCCCCAGGCAGCTCCCGCTAGGGGCAGAGGACGTGGCCATGCTAGGGGCCGAGGCAGGGCAGAGCCCGGCCACCAGCAACAACACCAGTGGCGGACCCTCAGGTTGGCCTTGACGAGGAAGTTCTGGCCCCAGCACAGATAGTTCCGGTGGGCCCAGCTCAGGTCCCAGAGGGGTTTATTGCTACCCCAGTTCTTCAGGACGCCTTGGTTCGGTTGGTTGGCCTCATGGAGAGTGTCACCTGAGCAGGGTTTCTTCCTGTAGCACCAGCCACTTCCTAGGCTAGAGGAGGGGCCCAGACTCCTGCCGTACGTATTCCGGAGCAGGTAGCTCCTCATACTCAGATTCCACCGGTTCAGACAGCTACGGCAGTTCAGCCGGGGGTAGTTGCATAGGCCGGCGATGGAGCGGATATGTCCGTAGATGCTTTGTGGAGGCTGGACAGGTTCACCAATCTCTTCACTGCTACATTCAACGGGGCTTCTTCTGAGGACCCCCAGGATTTCTTATATAGCTGCCACGAGGTTCTTCAGAACATGGTCATTGTGGAGTCCAATGGAGTTGATTTTAAGGCTTTTCGTCTATCTGGATCTGCCAAGACTTGGTGGAGGGATTACTGTTTAGCCAGACCAGTACGGTCGCCGCCTTTAACTTGGGACCAGTTTTCGGTGTTGTTTCTAGAGAAGTTTCTTCCCGTTACTCAAAGGGATGCTTACCGGAGGCAGTTTGAGCGCCTCCATCAGGGGTCTATGACGGTCACCCAGTATGAGATCCGGTTTATCGATCTAGCTCACCATGCCCTAGTCGTACTCCCTACTGAGAGGGAGAGGGTGAGGAGATTCATCGATTGTTTGATTCAGCCTATTCGTCTTCAAACGGCCAGAGATGCGGGTAGTGACATTACCTTTTAGGAGGCGTCCAATGTGGCCCGGAGGATCGATATGGTTCTGCCATAGGGGAGTGGTCTTAGGTCAGACAAGAGACCACGTCACTCAGGTCAATTCAGAGGTGCCTTATCTGGAGGCAGGGATTCTTATGATAGGGGTTAGCCTTCCAGGCCCTTTCAGTCAGCCTCCAGGCTTCGCAAGGTGTCCCAGGTGATCGTGGTTTTCGTGGGCAGTGTTCCGATCAGCAGTCACTCAGTGCACCGCCAACTCCCATCGGTGCACAGCCTCTTCAGAGCTTTCATGGAGGTCATTCGGGTCTTCAGGGCCAGTCTCATCGTACGAAGAGACGTTATGAGTGTGGTGAGTATGGTCACATCAGGAGAGCTTGCCCGAGATTGAGGGTTACACAGTCGCAGCAACAGGGTCCTCGCCCCATGATTTAGGCACCAGGTGACCCATAGCCTGCCCAGCCAGCCAGGGGCGGGGGTAGGGATCATAGAGGTGGAGGTCGAGATCGTAGAGGTGGAGGCCGGACCGCCAGAGGTAGGGGTCAGTAGGTAGCCGATCGTCCTAGAGACATGGTTCAGGGAGGTGGGGTTGGGCCTCGATTTTATGCTTTGCCAGCCAGACCAGAGGCCGAGTCGTCAGATGCCGCTATTACAGGTACTATTCTGGTTTGTGATAGAGATGCGCCCGTGCTATTTGACCCTGGGTCTACATATTCATATGTGTCGTCCTATTTTGCACACTTCCTGGCTATGTCTAGTTATGATTTGGACATTCCTGTTTATGTTTCTACACCGGTGGGTGACTCCATAGTAGTCGACCAGGTGCATCGTTCCTGTGTGGTTGCGTTTGAGGGTCTTGAGACCCGTGTTGATTTACTGCTTTTAGATATGGTGGATTTCGACGTTATTTTGGGGATGGATTGGTTGTCCCCGTATCATGCTATCTTAGATTGTCACGCCAAGACCGTGACCTTGGCTTTGCCAGAATTGCCCTGACTAGAGTGGAAAGGGACCTCAGGTTATGCCACCCGCAGTGTTATTTCATATGTTAAGGCTCGACGCATGGTCGAGAAGGGGTGTTTAACTTATCTGGCGTATGTTCACGACTCCTATGCAGAGGTTCCTTCTATTGACTGTGTTCCTATTGTTTGGGAGTTCCCCGAGGTTTTCCCTTCAGACCTGTCGGGTATACCGCCCAATAGGGATATTGATTTCTGTATTGATCTGGCTCCGGGAACGCAGCCCATTTCTATTCTGCCGTATCGTATGGCCCTGCCAGAATTGAAGGAGTTAAAGGACCAGTTGCAGGATTTACTAGAGAATGGTTTTATTAGGCCTAGTGTTTCTCCTTGGGGTGCGCCGGTGTTATTTCTAAAGGAGAAGGATGGATCGATGCAGATGTGTATTGATTACCGGTAATTGAACAAAGTGACGATAAATAACAAGTATCCACTACCGAGAATTGATGATTTGTTTGACCAGCTTCAGGGAGCAAAGGTATGTTCAAAAATAGACTTGATATCTGGCTACCATCAGCTGAGGATTAGGGCGTCTGATGTCCCTAAGATAGCATTCCGCACTCGGTATGGGCACTATGAGTTTTTAGTTATGTCATTTGGGTTGACCAATGCCCCGGTAGCATTTATGGAGTTGATGAACTGAGTGTTCAGGCCATATCTAGTCTTATTCGTGATAGTCTTTATTGATGATGTTCTGGTATACTCCCGCAGCAAGGGAGAGAACGAGCAGCATCTCAGAGTGGTTCTTCAATCTCTGAGGGATAGTCAGCTATATGCTAAGTTTTCGAAGTGCGAGTGCTGGTTGAGTTCGGTTGCATTTCTGGGTCATATTGTATCAGCAGAGGGTATTCAGGTGGACCCGAAGAAGATTGAGACAGTCAAGAATTGGCCTCGACCAACTTCAGTGACCGAGATTCGGAGTTTCTTGGGGTTAGCAGGTTATTACCGTCGGTTCGTAGAGGGATTTTCTTCTATTGCAGCCCCGATGACCAGATTGACTCAGAAGGGTGCCCAGTTCAGGTGGTTAGATGAGTGTGAGGCGAGCTTTCAGAAGCTCAAGACAGCTCTGATTACCGCACCGGTATTGGTTTTGCCCATGGGTTCAGGGCCTTACACAGTCTATTGTGATGCTTCCCGCGGGCTTGGTGCAGTATTAATGTAGGATGGAAAAGTCATTGCCTATGCTTCGAGACATTTGAAGATCCACGAGAAGAATTATCCTGTTCATGATCTAAAGTTGGCAGTTGTTGTTCATGCTTTGAAGATTTGGAGGCATTATCTATATGGTGTGACGTGTGAGGTGTACACGGATCACAAGAGCCTTCAGTCCTGTTCAAGCAGAAGGAGTTGAATGTGAGGCAGCGAAGGTGGTTAGAGTTGTTGAAAGATTATGATGTTACTATCTTATACCACCCGGGTAAGGCCAATGTGGTGGCCGATGCATTGAGTAGGAAATCTGCAAGCATAGGTAGTCTTGCTTATATTCCGGCTAGCCAGAGACAGCTTGCTTTAGATGTTCAGTCCTTGGCCAATCGATTGGTGAGATTAGATATTTCTGAGCCTAGCAGAGTGTTAGCTTTCACGGTTGCCCGTTATTCTCTATTGGATCGTATCCGTGATCGGCAGTTTGATGATCCCTATTTATGTGTCCTGAGAGACACGGTGCAGCGTAGAGGTGACACGAAGGTGACCTTAGATGATGATGGTGTTTTGAGATTGCTGGGGCGAGTTTGTGTGCCCAATTTTGATGGGATTCGAGAGTTGATCTTAGCGGAGGCCCAAAGTTCTCGGTATTCTATTCACCCGGGCGCCGCGAAGATGTATCAGGACTTACGGCAACATTATTGGTGGCGAAGAATAAAGAAGGATATTGTTGTGTAGTGGCTCGGTTTTTGAAATGTCAGCAGGTCAAATATGAACATCAGAGGCCCGGTGGTTTGTTTCAGAGGATTGAGCTTCCCGAGTGGAAGTGGGAGAGGATTACTATGGATTTCATTACTGGACTTCCGTTGAATCGGAAGAAGTTTTATGCTATTTAGGTCATTGTGGATAGGTTGACCAAGTGAGCGCATTTCATTCCAGTGGCAGTCTCCTATTCATCCGAGAGGTTAGTTGAGATTTATATCAGGGAGATTGTCCGCGTTCATGGTGTGCCGGTTGTGAGCACGTGATTTTTGCCCCAAGCAAATTATTCCAAAATATATGCAAAAATGATTTTTGAATTTGTGTGGCAATTTGTTGATAATTGTTTGCTTATAATAACTCATAAAACAGGTGTAAATACCAGGATTTTTTCTAATTTTTGGAAAACAAAACAAAGAAAATCAAATATCATCTATTTGTATTAATTAGAAAATACCAAAAAATAGAAATTAATTATTCTTTAATTTTAGAAAAATTAGAAAATTAAAAGAAAATACAAGGAAAATAAATAAAAGATAAATTAAATAAAAAATATAGAAAAGAAAAGAATACAAAAATACGAAAATACAAAATTCAAGATACAAATACAATATACAAGACTTGGGCTAAATACAATAATTAGCCCAAGAGATATAATACACTGACCAGGCCCAAAATACAACCAGCCCGGTCTGTCTGACCATAAACCAAACGACACCGTCCAGGGCAATTGAATCTGGACCGTTGGAAATTTGATCAAACGGTCCAAGAGTGACGGTTGCCTAATAACTAAAACGACGTCGCACCTTGAAATGATCTGAGCCGTTAAAAACATCAATCCAAGGGCCCAAATTAAATAACTACTTAATTGAAACGGCGTCGTACTTGAGTTAATTAAATCTGAACCGTTGGTTCATTCAATCCAACGGTTCCAGATCATCCGAGGTTTTTAAATACATAAAAACGTTACATATTATTCATTATACACCATCGTCTCTAACCTGGAAACCCTAGCCGCCCTAATACCCTCTCCACCATCGCCGGAAACTTACCGGCGGTGGTTCACCGCCTCCTCTATTCAGGCCGCCATGAACACCCCTTGGTCTACTTCTCCTCCTCTTTCACCCTACCCTATCGACTTCCCCAGAAAACCCCTGGAAAACCTCAAATAACCCAAAAGGTGTCGCCGGAACCCTACTCCGGCGACCACCACTTATGAACCAGAGTCTGCCTTTAACACCTCATGACCGCCTTCTCATCCTCTTTAACCCTACCTAGGTGGTTTCTCTCGAATAAGCCTCAAACTCCTCGAATATTAGAAAATGTGTCGCCGGAACCTTACTCCGGCGAACACCCTCATTCCAAAAAACTACTCTGTTAAACCCATAGCACCCAATATCCCTATTCCAAGAGTCTTTTTCACAAAAAGACTCGAGGAGTCTGCCTGAGGAATAAAAAAGCCAAGAAATGACTCCTGAACTTCCGATGTTCTGGATAATCAAGAAAAGTGAAGAAAAATAAAGGAAAAAGAAAACAGAAGAAAGAAAGAAAGAAAAGAAGAAACAAGAATCAAAAAGCTAAGTGTTCTAATCCTGGTTTTTTCTATTGCACGTCTCTTGGCCTTCCTGACTGTTCTATTTGTTCTATCACATGCCTATTTGCCTTCTGATCTTGCTTAGTTATGAATAGCATGCCTGTAACCTCGTAGCTTTCTGATTTCTTCTACTTGGGAATCACATGGCTATAGTCTTCTTTTCTGATAAAGTTCTTAGTAAAAAAATCGCATGTTTTGTTGTTCATAGCCACACTGAGATTTCTAGGGTTTTTACTTGATAAGATCTAAATTAGTAATTAAGTATTCTGTTGATTAGATTCTACCTATGATTAATTTGTTCCCTTGAATCTCGTTAATTGAGTACTTAGACTTAGTTTGACTATATCTGTAAAACTGTCTATTGTTGGCTATTTTTGCAAGTCGATTTTGACTTTGACTTTTAAGTTCCTGATTGATAAAGAGGTTAAAAGGGTAAATAAAAGGAAAATACAGGGCTAAGGGGGAAAGGATAATTGGTATACTGTAAATAAACTAGGGGGTTAAGGGTATAGGTGGCAATGTTGCCTGGTTCGTGGGTAAATAACTAAAGAATAAGGGGTATTCAGGGCACAATAAAAGGGTAAATAGGTAGAAATTGAAAGCAAGTGAGGGTAATATGGACAATTAAGGGTATTAGAATAATATAGATGCCACTAGAACCTTCTAGTAGGGATTCAAGTGCATTTACGATTAATCTAGGTGTATTAATCTGAAAATAATTCATAAGATAAGGGGTGGGAAATCAGAATATTAATTTCAAAATTCCCTCCCATTTTGTTCTATAAATAGGCCTCATTAGGCCACATTTAATAGGTTTTTGAAGTTTGGAAATTCAGAAAGTTTTGAAATTCTAGAGGTTCGAAGAGTTCTGAAAAGGTTTTGAAGTTTGAAAAGTTCAAATTTCAATAATACTATTACTGTTCTATTGGTTTTTGATTCAAGTTCGAGTGGAAGTCTCTTGAGTTCTGGTGTTTTCATCTATTGTTCTGTGCTGATATTGGTTGCTGAAGCTGTTTGCTCTGTGGTTTTCCTTGAGAAGCTGTTTGGTTTAAGTTTTGATATCGATTCTGGTTACTGTGTATTGCTGTGAATCTGCTGGTTATTGCTTGCTGAAATCCTGTCATTGTTGATCTTCTTCCTCTATTTGCCTTAGACTCATTGAGTTTATTTCACCTTTGTCCAGGTACACTTCTGAACTTCGAAGATGTAATCAGAATTTTTGAAGATATAAAACTACTCGACAAGTTTACTAGCTTCCAATTTTGTTTACTTTGTAGATATAGAACTATATAGATTCATATGTAATTTGTTAGGTTAATTGTATGTATATTTGGACTGTATGGGACTGTGGACCTGGACTACTAATTCCTTTAAGTAGTTTAGTTTAAATGTCATGTAGAAAGTCATATGAAGTAGATCAATAGAAAACAAATCACATAGAGTAGAGATTAGCAAAATTGAAGATAAGTTTTAAAGTCTATTTTGATCGATCATGTTGAGACGAATCAGAAAGTGAAATGGAATTCTAAGAATTCGTATGTTATACTTAGTTCATTGATAGTCAGTTTAAGCAAATAAAAGTATGAGTTCTTCAGATTCGAATTCTGATTAGTTAATACGTTAAGCTTCAGGATAATTCATGTTATGTAAAAGAAGTTGCAATGAGCTTTCAATAATAAGTATAAGTGTCTGTTTCAATATGAACAATTTTGTACTTCAATTCAAATAGGTTCTCAGTATTTTAGTTTAATATTTCCAATGGAATAAAGTAGTAGTTCAATTCCGCATGTGATGAGTTTGCATTTCAATTGATAAATATAGTATAAATCAGTGAATAATGATAACTAATATACAAATTGTTTAACAACAGAAGTGTCTAATTTGAATAAGTTCAAGACAGTAATACTCGAATAGAAATTCAGTACTATTGCCTTTGGGTAATTTTTAATAATATGCTATTATAAGTTTTGTATATCCAGTAGCAGCTCAATAACCATGTTTGTGTTTGTTCTTCTGGATTTCGTTAATAACCTGGGCCTGATCAGGCAAAAGGGCCCAGATTCAGTAGCCATAGCCCTTTATGCTCATGTGAGTAAACCAGTATATACAAACTGGGCTAAGATGAGCCCTGTGCACAGCTATGCATTACCCTTTGCTGGCCCGATTTCCAGGCCCAAAACACGTAATGGCCTGGATGTAAATGGAATATTAAAACAAACTATAACTAGACAGCATTAGTCGTTATTTAGATAAGGCAAAAACAATAGTAGAAAACGTAGTACACTATAGACTCGACCCTTTTAAAAAATAAATGAGATGAGCCTCGTTAGATAACAAAATACACGGGGCCCTCAATTAATTGTTATAAAACCCTTAGATTCGGAAGGACCGTTTAGCGAATTTCGCGGTCTTTCCCAAAGTAATAAGACATAGATATTTTAGGCGCGATTTTAATATACATTCTCAAGTACGAGTGTACATTTATGCGACCCAAATCTTACTCTCAACGAAGTCGAAATGTATTTAAAGCCACAGGCGTACTGATACAGTGTGGTTCAAAAAATGCATTTTCACGACGTTGCAATTCCTTAAAATTGATAAAGGGGAATATTAACAATGCATATAATTGAAATATATGAAGAAATCAGATAAAAGCAAATACAACAGTTGAGCGNTCCTCGGTTCGGGATTAAACCGGTGACTTGGGACACCATTATATTCTCAAGTGGCGACTCTGAAAATTTAAACAACTAATCCCGTTCCGACTGTCCTTGAATTGGAAAATACTCCTTTCCCTTCTTTATTACATCCCTTCCCGGGGTGTAGTAAAAAATAAGCAGGGCTTCCTGTAAAGAAAAAAAAGAAAGAAAAAAGGAGGTGTGACACCGGTATCCATCATTTCGGACCGGGGTACGCAATTCACTTCGCGCTTATAGAGAGCAGTTCAGCTAGAGTTGGGCACCCAGGTCTAGTTGAGCACAGCATTCCATCCTCAGACGGACGGTCAGTCCGAGCGGATTATACAGATTTTGGAGGATTTGGTCCGAGCTTGTGTCATTGATTTTGGAGGCTCGTGGGACCAATTTTTGCCTTTAGCAGAGTTCGCCTACAACAACAGCTACCAGTCCAGCATTCAGATGGCCCCGTATGAGGCGTTGTATGGTAGGCGATGTCGGTCTCCAATCGGATGATTTGAGCCGGGAGAGGCTCGGTTAATGGGTACAGACTTAGTCCAGGACACCTTAGATAAAGTCAAGATTATTCAGGAGAGGCTTCGTTCAGCTCAGTCTAGGCAGAAGAGTTATGCAGACCGTAAGACCCGAGATACAGCTTTTATGGTTGGTGAACGGGTATTGCTCCGGGTGTCGCCTATGAAAGGCGTGATGAGGTTCGGAAAGAAAGGCAAGATTAGATCTAGGTACATTGGTCCGTTTAAGATTCTTGATCGAGTAGGAGAGGTGGCTTACAGACTTGTATTTCCACCTAGCTTATCAGCCGTGCATCCAGTTTTTCATGTGTCTATGCTTCGAAGGTATCACAGCGATCCTACCCATGTGTTAGACTTCAGCACTGTCTAGTTGGACAAGGATTTATCTTATGAGGAGGAGCCGGTAGCTATTTTAGACCGGCAGGTTCGTTAGTTGAGATGTAGGAGTTTTCCCTCTGTTCGTGTTCAATGGAGAGGTCAGCCCCCTGAGGCCTCGGCCGTTATCCACATCTGTTCCCCGACCAGGTACTTCCTTCTTATGTCCGTTTGAGGACGAACGGTTGTTTTAGAGGTGGAGGATGTGACGACCCAAAGGGTCATCACCTATTTCCTCATTCGTTCCGTGCTTCCGAGGCCTTGAAAACCTTATTTTTTCTTGCCTCGATTTGCGTACGCAGTCCGGGCGCGTAGCCGAAAAGCTTTTATGTTGAAATATGTGAATTCTGTGAAAATTTAAAAAATTTTGATATTAATATGATTAAAGTTGACTTTGGTCAACATTTTAGGTAAACGGACCCGGACTCGGACCCGAGATTGGATGGTCCCAGAAGGTCCGTAGAAAAATATGGGACTCGGCCATGTGCCCGGAGTCGAATTCCGATGTCTAGAGCCCTAGGAAAGAATTTTTCTGTTAAATTATTTTTCTGAAATTATTAAAGAAAATAAAAATGAAAATTGAATAAAAGACTATGGAATCGAGTTTGTATTTTGGTTCCGACGCCCGCTACAAGTCTTAAATATGTGTTAAGCGCTTTCTGTAAAGTTTGGTCAAAATCGAACGTCATTTGACGTGTTTCAGACCTAAATATCTAAAGTTGGAAGTTTATGAGGTTTGAAATGAAAATGATGATTTTGGGGCTTGATTAAATGATTTTGATGTTATTTTGGCGATTTAATCGCACGGATAAATCTGTAAGATGTTTTGGAGGTTGTGTGTATGCGTAGTTTGGAGCCCCGAGGGCTCGGGTGAGTTTTGGATAGGTGTCGAGTTACATTTTGAACTTTGAGAAAATAATTGCAGGTCAGGTCTGTTGGCATCGCATTTGCGAAGGAATTCTCGCAAATGCGAATTCCCATCGCAAATGCGAAGAAGGGGAAAATCGGGCAAGATCGCAAATGCGATCAATACTTCACAAATGCGAAGTCTTGGATAATGGGTTGTAGTCACAAATGCGACGCCCTTGCTCGCAAAAGCGAGATGGCCTGATCGTAAATGCGATAGAATGTTCGCAAATGCGAACCTAGGCAGCCAGACCTGAGTTCGCAAATGCGATCCCAGATGTCGCAAATCCCAAGCCTGTTTTGGCTCACAAATGCGAACCTAGGTTCGCAATTCCCATATCCGCAGCCCAGCAAATTTTATACTTAGTCGAAATTTCATCACTTTTCACCATTCTTTCAAAAACCAAACACGATAGGCGATTTTTCAAGAGCAAACTTCATCCCAAATCACTTGTAAGTTGATTTTTACTCAATTCTTCCAATCTTTAACATCATTAAACATGTTTTCTACTTGATATCAAGGATTTTCATGGGTGAAATTGGGTTTTTTTGGGTAGAACCT
The DNA here is from genome assembly GCA_026770625.1 of Nicotiana glauca. Lineage (NCBI taxonomy): Eukaryota > Viridiplantae > Streptophyta > Magnoliopsida > Solanales > Solanaceae > Nicotiana > Nicotiana glauca. Next base: position 20,540 of record MU710487.1, on the reverse strand, counting down.
AGATTTTCCATAAATTAGGGAGTTGGACCTCAATTTGAGGTCGAATTTCAAAAAAATTACATATTTGAATTCATGGGGGATTGGGTAACCGGGTTTTGGTCCGAACTTCAGGTGACCACGTGGGCCCGGGGGCATTTTTGGAATTTTTGGAAAAAACTTGGAAAAATCATTTTTATGCATTCAAATTGATTCATATAGTGTTTATTAAAGTAATCGAACAATTTGTGATTAGATTTGAGCGAATTGGAGGTGGAACCGCGAGGTAAAGCGATAGTTGAGGATTAAGTAGATTTCAACGCTTTGGGTAAGTGTTTGGTTTAACCCTAGCTTGAGGGAATAGGAGTTGAGTCTTGTTGTTAATTTCTATGTGATCGAGTATTATATATAGGCATGGCGACGAGTATCTATACATTGGTGTCTAGCATGACCGTGAGTCCTTATAATGTGATTATCATGACTTGGTTGTGAATGCCATGATTATTGGAGGATTCCTATATGTTGTGAATAACATGTGAATGGTGATATGATTACTTGATTCTTTGGAGCGTTGGATCAAAATATTAGAGTGGGTTATAAGATAAGAAAAGTAAGAAAAAGAAAGCGTTGTTGGTTATTCCCTTTCTGGGACGTTTGGTTGAACTTGTTGAATTCTTTCCCTTGCCGGGATTTTGTCAAATATTTGCTTATTTTTATGTCCCTTAATTGTGACTGTTGTTTGGGAAGTCAGACTGTTAAATGATATATGAGTGTCGGGTTGCCCGCCACAATAATGATACATGAACAATGATATATGAGGGTCGGGTTGCGCGCCGCAACAATGATACAAGAAAAATGATATGGGTCGGGTTGCATGCCACAACAGTGGTATTTGTGGAGCGGGTTGCACGCCGCAACAGTGGTATTTGTGGAGCAGGTTGCACGCCGCAACAGTTATTGATACCATGTGTTTGTATTGAGTATTGATTCCTTGTTCATTGTGAATCTAAGCTCTTTTAGTTTGTTACTCGGGATTACTGTTAATATTGTATCTCCCCATAGCATGTTTACCCCTCCATGTTGTTAATTGCCCTGTATTCGATTTCTGCTGTATATTTATAACTGCACAGGTTTATGTGGTGTCCAGTCTAGCTTTGTCACTACTTCGCCGGGGTTAGGCTAGACACTTACCAGCACATGGGCTCGGTTGTGTAGATGCTACACTTCTGTGCACTTTGGTACAGGTCCAGGTTTTGAGGAGCAGCAGCAGCATTAGTGCGGGAGCAGGCTTTCATTTTTACGAGACCGAGGTAGCCTTGCAGGCATCCGCATGCCCGGCGTCTCTTCTTTATGTCCTCTTTTAGAATGTTGCCTCATTGTTTTCGAGATGGACAATTTATATATATTTCTTTTAGACCATTGTATTTAGTATACTCTTAGTAGATCGTGAGTATTGTGACACCAAATCTTGGGTAGAGGCTAGTAATGACTGTTCCGCGTTATGATTCGTAATTATAAATTAGACTTCCGCTATTATTCCTATTAAATTTCATGTTCTATATTGATGCTGTAAACTGTTAAAGTAATTGTCTAGTAATGAAAGGGTAAATAAGTTGGCTTGCCTAGCTACCACGAGTAGGCGCCATCACGATCCCGATGGTGGAAAATCCGGGTCGTGACAACATGCCAAATGATAAAGCCCCAGGAGTTGATGGCTTCCCAATAGAATTATTTACAAAGCACTTGGAGGAAGTGAGACAAGATATATATGATGTTGTGTTATTCTTTTTCCAAACAGGTAAGATGAAGCAAGCATAGAACTTTACAGCTATAACTTTGATCCCCAAAGTTCCAACACCTACAACAGTGAAAGACCATAGACTTATTTCTTGCTGCACTACTGTGTACAAAATCATTGCCAAGATCTTGACTAAAAGAATCAAAAGGGTAATTGAGCTTATAATTGGAAAAGCACAGTCTGCTTTTATAGAAGGGAGGAGTATTGTTGATAATATCCTATTTAGTCATGAATTATTCAATGGCTATAATAGGAAAGGCTTGTCTCCAAGATGTGTTCTCAAGGTGGACCTAACAAACGCTTATGACTCATTGGACTGGCAGTTTGTTAGATACATACTTACTAATCTTGGCTTCCATCAGAAGTTCATTCTATGGATAATGGAATGTGTGACAACAATGTCCTATTCTTTAGTTCTAGGACTTACCAAAGATTTCCCAGCTAAGAGAGGGATAAGACAAGGAGATCCAATGTCTCCTTACCTCTTTGTGATTGCTATGGAATACTTACAACGGGAGATGAACCAACTGTCCTTTCAAAAGGAGTCCAAATTCCATCCAAAGTGCAAAAAGCTAGGAGTGACACATATATGTTTTACTGACGATCTGTTAATATTTTGCAGGGGTGACATAACTTTAGTTACTATATTACAGGAAGCCTTTAATAGGTTTTAGCTGCATCTGGGCTACAGGCAAATGCAGAAAAGAGCTCAATTTATATTGCTGGTGTGGCACAATATATAAAGGAGAAATTGATTAAGCTTACTGGATATACAGAGGGCTCTATACCTTTTAAGTATCTGGGGGTTCCATTGTCTGCAAGGAAGCCGAACATCCACCAATGTCTACCTCTAATGGAAAATATTACTGAAGGAGTAAGATGCTGGTCAGCTAGGATGCTCTCATATTCTGGAAGAATTCAGCTCATCATATACGTGCTATTTAGAATACAAACATACTGGGTTCAAATATTTCTATTGTCAAAGAAGATCAAGAAGATGATAAAGACTACATGTAGGACCTTTTTGTGGACTGGTTCAACTGATTACTCAAGGAAAGCTTTGGTTGCATGGGACAAGATATGTCAACCTAGAGCTACTGGAGGTTTGAATGTCATAAATATGAAGATATGGAATAAAGTAACATTACTGAAACATCTCTGGGCATTGGCAATGAAGAAAGATACATTGTGGATCAAATGGGCACACAGTTACTGTATAAAGAACATAGATATTTCATAAATGAACACACCCAAAAAACAACATCATGGGTGGTCAGAAAAATCATAGAGGCAAGGGAAGATGTGAAGCAGATGAGGCTAGTTCATAACAGTCTTATATCTACACTGGAGAGCTTAGTGAAGCAAGGAAAGTTCCAAATATATAAAGCTTATATTCAGATGCAGCCTCAATTTCCGAAAGTTGTTTGGAAAAGCATCCATTTACATACACATATTCATCATAGATTCAAATTTCATCTATGGTTGGCTATTCATCAAAGGATAGCAATTGTGGATAGACTCATTACGTTTGGAATTCAAGTTCCATTAGAATGTGTGTTCTGTTCAAACAATATGCTAACTTTTGATAATTTATACTTTGGCTGTCCAAAAACTAACAAGCTATGGGACAGAGTATTGAAATGGTTGGGCATTGCAAGTCAGATAGAAAGCTGGCAGAATGAGCTGAGCTGGATGAGCAGTTTGGCACAAAGGAAAAATTTTAAAGCAGTGATGACTACAACAGTTTTTGCAATGGTTGTCTACTGTATTTGGCGCGAAAGGAACTCGATTAGATTCAACAAAGGCAGACATAATGTGGATAATCTATGCAAGGAAATTGCTATACATATGCACATACAAGGGAGGAAAAATACTAAATAGCAAAAAAAATTTGAAAGTTTAAACAGTTTTCCTTAGTATAGTTTATAGTTGGTTGAAGTTAGTGTAGTCATAATGTTAAACTTTGTAATAGTGAACTGGAGATTAATGGTCAGCATTAAACTGAATATGTAAAGATAATTTTTTTGATGAAATAAAATGTTAGTTTTATAAAAAAAAAAATTGAATACAATATTAACATGTTATTACAACATTATTTTTTTTAAAAAAATCTGAAAGCAAAATGAGTACCAAAAGATTCAGACAAAAATACGCATAAAGTGAAGAATCATATTAGAAACTCACCGTTATAACGTAAAGATATTTCAAAAGAGCAATTAAGAAAGTAAATGTATGTATTTATGTCTCTGAACTTGTTGTAAATGTAGGTTTTCAATCTATAATATTTAGTACATGTTGGACTTTGAGTTCTTGGTAAACTGAGGTTCTTGATGTAAATTCAGAATTTTAAAAGAAAATAAGAGAGTTTATGATGGAGTCATACCATGTATTTTTTTTTTACGGTTACGAAATTCAATTAAACTCATAAACTGCAACTTGAATATGGACAATACTATAATAACATATGTTGCTTGGAAGATTGTTGTTTAGAAAATAAGTGCAGCGGCTACTTGATGACAAAGAAATTAAGAATATTATGATATATTAGCGCTTCAATGTAGGTTCGTATGTTTTCATGCTTCTTTGCGCTGGATCCAACTCTTGTCCAAAATTGTGGCGACGGATGGTAGTGTTATTTTCATCATTTTTTTTATCTATCAAGTAAATAAGAGAGAAATAGTGAGAAAGAAGGTAACTATTTGAATGGTTGTGTAAATATATAAGAGAGAAAGAGTGACAAAGAAGGTGACTATTTGAATGGTTGTGATTATTAATAAAGACCGTGAAGAATTAGATTAGCTCTTTGTACATGTTCTTTTTAAATTATTTGTATTTATAATTAGGGTATTTAGTTTATTTAGAAGGACATTTAAGACTTCTAACTCTTTAGTTTGGGGGTTCCCACTTTTATAATAATATTAATGATTACTGGGAAAAAAAAGAAAAAAAAAGAATTGCTAATTGGATTATAGTAATAGTGAAAAGTACATTCGCTCTCGGCGCATGATAGTTAATGTGCGCTGACTGTGCTCATCCATCACGAGCGGATGAGGACGTGGACGTGGACGTGGACGTGGACGAGGGCATGGTAGGACCATGAAGAACCCGATAGCTAGGGGTGTTCATGGTTCGGTTTGGATCAGTTTTTCCCTAAAAAGAAACCAAACCAAGTAAGTCAATTTTCAAATATTAGAACTAAACCAAACCAATTAAGTCGGTTTTATATCGATTCGATTTATGTCGGATTTTGTTGATTTTTCGGTTTTTTTGGTTATTCGTTGGTTTTTTCTTAAATATAAGACATACACTAACAAACACATATTCCGGAGTCCACATTTTCAACGTAACACTATCAAATCAATTGCCCTTTGAGAAATCTATTATTTACCAAGATATATTGATGATAATTGAATCATATAGTGATGAATAATTTAAGGACTCAATTAAAAATATATTATTTTTAATACAAAATGGATTCTTATACTTAATAAAAGAAAACTACCAATCAAACTAGAATGTAAAAGTAAAGAACTATACTAAAAGGGCAAACTATTAACATTTACCATTAAACTTTTGAAGTTTTGTATAAAAATATAAATATATATACATATAATAATAAATTTTAAATAGCTACTCCTATAGTCGGTTTGGTTCCGTTTTTTTTGTTTTTTTATTAAAACCAAAACCCAATCAAATTTGATCGATTTTTTAAAATTCAAAACCAAAACCAAACCAAACCAAAAAGATTGATTTTTTTGGTCGGTTTGGTTCAGATTTTTGGATTTTTATGAACACCCCTACCCATAAGTATCTTTGGTAGCTCTGCGGGTGCTCGAATCTAATCTGATGGAAATGATAATGACCAATTGGTAGGCCACATCTTCTCACAAATAGGTGATGTAGGAGACTAAAATTACAATGCGGATGACGGTTTGTGATGCGAGATCTTCATCGACAAGCTCTAGTGTTAAAAAGAGGCTAGATCTTAACACTCCTCAATAACAACTGGAGTCAACAACCCTGAGGAGAACCAGATCCAACATTAAAGTAAGGGACCAGTAATTTCTGACAATGAAACAGTGAATCATGTGTATGTTGTTAATGGAACAATGATTGTGGAGACTACTAAGCTCGATGGGGCAATATCTGCGGATCCTAAACCATGGACAAATCTCTTTCAGAGTAACAAAGCAGTTGAGAATGGTATGCCACTGTCTTACATACCTCCATAAATTATTAATGGTCAAATTATAGTATAATTAGACAAAACTGAAATTGATCTAGAGACGGAGAAGTAGAGAAGTGCAGTGATAGCTTATATCATTAGGGAAGTGCCTGTTTACAATACTATGAAGAGGTATAATGGTATGAATTGGGAAAATATAGGGATACTACATCATTAAATTTAATATTGAAGTAGACATGCGTGAAACCTTTTACTCTAGGCCATATACGATCAACAATAGACCTATTATCTTAAAACCTTAGACACCCGAATTTGATTTTAATGAGGATTTTCAGACTGAAATTCCCTTGTGGGTCCAATTTCCTAAGTTACCTATGAACTGTTGGGGTCATGGTTCTTTAAGCAGAATGTATAGTGCAATTGAGACTCCTATCTATGCAGATGAATATACTGCAAAGAAAACTAGAGTGTCTTTTACGAGAATGCCAATAGAATTAAACACCACTAAAGAGTTGCCTTTGGAGTTAGTGATTGTGGATCCTAATATCAGGCAATTCAAACATCGAGCCAGATATTACTGGAGACATACAAGAGAAGCAGGGCAATTCTCAAACTCTAATACAACAGCACAAGGACAATTTGGAAGCAACCGCAGATAAGGGTAAAGATGTAGAAACTATGCCTGAGCTCAATATGGTAAATTTTTCGACACTTTTAGCTCTATCAATGAAAAATGCCTTTGAGACATTGCAAATTGGAAGTTGGATCGCAACCCTACCACTTGATAAGGGTAGGGGTCACATGACTTTCTAATGAAGTGGCTCTGATGTAATATCAATGGTATACTATTACATTGTTGAGAACAGAAACTCAGCTTATACATTTCTAGTACATGAGTGTGATGGATTGTCAAATTAAAGCCATCTATGGATATAATACTCTGGAACAAAGGAAACAACTATGAAAAACTATAAAGGAGTTAGCAGTAAGAATCATCAAAACTTGGCTGCTATGTGGTGATTTCAATATTATATTGTATCCTAATGAAAGACTTCTGGGTAATCATATTGGCTATACAAAAATTCAAGAATTTTTAGATTGTCTGACTTCACTATCACTGAGTGGACTACCTTGGATAGGGGAGTGTTACGCATGGTCGAACAAACAATATAGTGCAGATAGAGTGAGATGACCCAAAGGGTCATATTATGTTTTAGAACTTGATTTTGCGCTCTTAAACCTTAAAAATCTCAATTTACCTTCCTCAATTTTTCTGCACAATTTGAGCGTGTTTTCGAAAAGCTTTTATGTTGAAAATTTATAAAAATAATAATTTTTGCCTTAAAAGTTATTTTTAGTTGACTTCGGTCAACCTTTTGAGTAAACGAACCCGTACCCATATTTTGATAGTCCCGAGGATCCATAATGAAATATGGGAACTGGGTGTACGCCTGAAATCGAATTTTGAGGTCCCTAGCTCGAGATATGAATTTTTGTTGAAAATTGAAAGTGTGAGAATCTAATGGTTTTAAGAATTTGGTTAATGTTTGATCTTGTTAGTATTCATTATGTGTTATGGTTCCAGATCTCGATACAGGTTCATTATGATAGCATCCTTTGGTTGTGAACCCCACTAGAGGGAGGTCGTAATCGTAAAAAGATAATCAAAACCTGCTACTTGAAAGAACCTATTAAAAAAGAGGGACTCGAGGGATGAGGAACCATATTATCCTGCATTCCTTAAACCTATGTAGTGTGTCGTATAGGTGGCGTGTTTAAATTAGGACTATATTGGAATTCTTTTCTCCTCATCGCTGGAGCTTCTTACTTCTTTCCAGAAAGATTTTCTGCTTCCTAAGATTTTGTTTATGGCTATTATATAATATTAGAACATCGTTATCAAAGAGAAAGTAAGGGAGTGATGAGTTGTAATCTCCATTCTACAGCTGCTCTGATGTCTCGCCTGCCTTCTCTTCTCCTAGGAATCCTAACTTGGTATGCAAGCTCAATGGCTTGCTGGGTGAGACAGATAGAAAGAAAGGACGCGGGGCAAACATGTATGGTAATTCTTGAACCTGTCTTTTAAGACTTGTCTGTGAAATTTGGTGAGAAATAGAGTTAGTTTGACGTGATTCGGACGTCCGGTTGAGAAAATAGAAATTTTAAAGTGTGCTTGAGAATTTCATTTGATTTTGTACTAAATTCGTAGTTCTAAGTGTCATTTTGGTGATTTGACTGCGCGAGCAAGTTCGTATGATGTTTTAAGACTTGTGTACATATTTCGTTTGGAGCCTCGAGGGCTCGGGTAAGTTTCAGATAGGATACAGAGTTTTTAAACTTAGAAAAAACCAGCAGTTGATGCACCAGATCTACAAACTTCGTATTTGCGAGGTCTGGCTCGCAAATGCGAGCCTCACAATTGAGAAAAGACCATCGCATTTGCGAGTTATGGGCTGGTAGGGACACCTTTGCATTTGCAAATTATTATATCGTATTTGCGATCCTGGCAGTTCGCATTTGTGAACACTGGGTTGCATTTGCAAGGTCAGCAGGTTCAGCCAAATATTCGCATTTTGTCACGACCCCAAACCCGGTCGTGATGGCGCCCAGCACATTGCTAGGCAAGCCCGACCAATCACACACACATTCCGAGCTGCCAGCTCACAGTCTTTGTTCAAAAATCATTAATAACGTAGAAATATTCGAAGTTTAGAAAATATATAGAAACAACCCAATAAACCAGCACAAACATCCTCCCACAGATCTGGGGATCACGAGTCAAGAGCCTCTACCGAATAGCATAATAATAATACTGAATATATAATAATCTGAGTACGCGGTAATGTCAAAAAAATACAATAATAATGGAGAATTCGGGTCCTGCGGGCGCCAGGCAGCTACCTCGACAAGCTCCGGAATATGCTCTGAAAGCAGCTAAATATCAAACCCTGTCCTGAGGTACC
>MU710487.1:0-10384 GCA_026770625.1 Nicotiana glauca | reverse complement strand
GAGTCCAATAGCCCCTTCAAATTCCAAATTTTCAATACCAAAAACCAAGCCCTAAATTCTCCAATTTCCACCCAATTTTCAGAGATTTAGATGATGATTCTACAATAATATCACGAAATTAGCTCATAAAACTTACCTCCAATCAAAACTTAGTTGAAATCCTCTTACTCTCTCGTCCAATAGCTCCAAAATGTGCTCAACAATGGTGGAAAATGATTTTTGCTCGCGGAGGTTATGTTATAAAACCCTTCTGTCCGCCCAGGTTTTCCTTCATCGCGTTCGCGACAATACCCACACGAACGCGATGAACAATATTTTAAAATCTCAAAATCCTCTTACGCGAATGCGACGTGCCCCACGCGAACGCGATGAATAATAACCCGACCCCACGCGAACGCGTCCACCCTCACGCGATCGCGTATAACAAAAATCACTGATCCCAAATTCCTCATTCGCGATCGCGGACAACCAAACGCGAACGCGAACACTCAGACCCTACAACTACAGGCTCCCAAGTTTTCCTCTACGCATTCGCATCCACCACTACGCGAACGCGATGAACTAAAACCTGCAACATTTATGACAGCAAATCTGATCTCCTAGCCAACCAAAAATGATCCGTTTGAACCCCCGAAATCACCCCGAGGCCCCTTTACCTCAACCAAAACCACCAACCCCTTCCAAAACACCATACGAACTTGTTCCAATCATAAAAACATGTCCTTAAACACGAAAATCATCAAATCATGACGGATTCAAGCCTCAGTTTCAACTATAACTTCCGAAACCAACATTCAATCAAAAACCCGACCAAACGATGTCCGAATGACCTGAAAATTTGTAGACATATCCAAAATCACCTAACGAAGCTACTGCAACTCTCGAAATTCCATTCCATTTCCCGGATCAAAATCTCATCTATCAACCGGAATTCGCCAAAAATTCCAACTTCGCTAATTCAAGCCTAATTCTACACCGGACCTCCGAATTCGATTCCGATCGCACTCCTAAGTCACAAATCATCACCAGAAACTAGTAGAATATCGAAAATCCATTCCGAGCCCTCTAACTCATAAGTCATCATCCGGTTGACTTTTCCAAACTAACTTTCTCTTAAGGAGACTAATTGTCTCATTTCCAACCAAACTCTATCCGAATTACTTCAAATTCACCAAACACATATAATGAAACACATAGAAGCATAAAATGGGAAAAACGGGGCGGAGATTCATGAGACGACGGGTCGGGTCGTTACATCCTCCCCAACTTAAACAAACGCTCGTCCTCGAGCGTACCCGGAGTTGTACTAGAAGCAACCCAATACTTGAATGACCTTACCAAGCATATACTCGGGGTGATCCCACGTCACCCTATCTCATATAAGTTCGATAACACAATATAGCTGAAATTTCACAGTCCATCCAAACCATAAACCACATTGCACTTCCCAAAATCATATACCAGATCTGAACCCCACGTTTACATTCAGAATAAACCCAAACCAACTGTAATAACCCATACTTACCACTCCAGATGAGATCATGTGATATACTACACAACCCGAACACTCGAGATGATGGCCTCTATTCACAGCAATTGCCCACAATGACCAAATACCGATAGACAAACCCTTTTTATTAGCTAAAGTCTTATTCCAATACCTTCATATACTGCCAACGGCAACTGAAACACGTGATAAGCCGAGCCCATATCTCAGGTCAACCATTCATGAATCTATTTCCTTTTTGACTGATACTGCAATAGATTTTGTCTGCAGACGTGGCAGATATACCTCAAAGTCTCTGCTAAATATCTCCTCCGCGAGGATAGTACGCCTGGATGGAGGTACCTGGAGCTGCACGGGATAAACATGTGCAGAAAGGGCATGAGTACACCACATCGGTACTTAGTAAGTGCCAAGACTAATCTCGGTTGGGTAGTGACGAGGAAGGTCAGGGCCCTACTGAGATAAAATAAAATAATAAGGTTGACAACAGTATGAAATAAACAGAGATAATGAGATACAGCTATTGAGTAAATTGGATTACACAAACAACAATTAATAGGCAGAAAATAAGATAACAAAGAGTAAACAGCTCAACACCAACACCAGTAATGAGGATCTCCCAGGATACCGTCCTGTAGTCCATTTTATCAATCTATCCGAAGAGCTCCCGGGATACCGTCCCGTAGTCCACCGTATGAATATATCTGAAGGATCTCCCGGGATACCGTCCCGTAGTCCACCGTATGAATATATCTGAAGGATCTCCCGGGATACCGTCCCGTAGTCCAACTATCAATGTGCAAGGGGGTCTCTAGGGAATCTATCCCATAGTCCCAAAATAAATGTGCAGGGGGATCTCTCGGGAATCTAACCCGTAGTCCCAAAGTAAACAAATAAGGGGGAGCTACCGGAATCCCACATCCGTAGTCCCAATGTAAATACGCAACCAAAATCAGAGAATATTCAGAAATGAAGTACAACAATACAAGCCATAGATAGTTATAACCTAGTATGCTCCACATAATGCAATTAAGGCAAATTAATTAAATAGGCAATTTGGATGAACTAAACATGCTTTTCTAGACTAGCACGGAATATAATGGCAGGTAGAATAAAGAAAGTATAAAAGAACTCAATTCAAATATTTTTATAAGTAAAAATTCAACAATTAGCTCAAGTACACGCTCATCACCTCGCGTACAAGGCATTCAATTACCAAATATCACATCCTAAGGGGAAAGGTCCCCCACACAAGGTTAGACAAGCCACTTACCTCGAATAAGTGCTAGTCAACCCGAAATCACGCTTTTGCCACGAGTACCCGACTCCGAATGGCTCAAATCTATACAATAAAATTGCATATTGTAAATAATAATTCAAGTAATTGATTCTACAATTAAATTCTAAGCTAATACGCGAAATTATGTAAAATAACCAAAATGCCCCTCGGGCCCACGTCTCGGAATCGAAAAAAAAATTATATTTCCAGAAGCCTCATACTCTTAAGAGTATAACCATACAAAAATTATCAAAATCCCATAACATTTCGACCCTCAAATCCATGATTCTATCCAAGAGGGTTTTCTAAACTTTTCCAACAAAATTCGCGGATTTAATACCAAAACTTGTAATAGATTCGACTTGTGTAACCAAAATTAAGTTAAGAACACTTATCCCTTTGTTCTCTCCAAAAATTTCCCGAAAAATTGCCTCAACTTAGCTCCAAATTGTCAAAATGGAAAATGGGAACGAAGTCCCATTTTCAGAACTTAACATTCTGTCCAGGCATTTTCTTCTATGCGATCGCAATACCCTCTGCGATCGCAATGCACAAAATTCTCACCTCTGATTTTAACACTATGAGATCGCACAAGCATCCCTGCGATCACAATGACAAAACACCTTACACTATGCGATCGCAATACCCCTCTGCGATCGCAATGAACAAAAATCCAAACTACCAAGTTCCACTATGCGATCGCAATGGTCCTCATGCGTTCGCATTGAAAAACTGACCAGCCCCAAAAATCCTTCAATGCGATTGAAAAGCCTCTCCTGCGATCGCATAGAGCAAAACTCTACAGCACTGACCTGCAATTTTTCTGCAGCATCCAAAGTCCCGAAAACCTTCCGTTAGCCATCCGAATTCATCCCCGAGGCCCCCGAGACCTCAACCAAAAATACCAACAAATCCTAAAACATCATACAAACTTGACCCAACCATCAAAATGCCTCAAACAACGCCAAAACCATCAAATTACATCGAATTCAAGCCTAAGTTCTTCTAAAACTTCCAAAACACGCATTCGATCAAAAACCCAGCCAAACCACGTCCCAATGACCTGAAATTTTGCACACATATCCCAAATCACCTAACGAAGCTACAGCAACTCTCGGAATTCCATTCCGACTCTCGGATCAAATCTCTCCTATCATCCGAAAATTGCCGAAATACTAACTTTGCCAATTCAAGCCTAATTCTACACCGGACCTCCAAAATTACTTCCGGTCACACTCCTAACCCCGAAATCACATAACTGAGCTAACAAAACCATCAAATTTTCATTTCGAGGCCGTCTTCACATTGTTCCAGCTATGGACCACTTTCCAACACTTAAACTCTCATTTAGGGACTAAGTGTCCCAAAACTCTCTGAAACTCAACACCGAACGTCCCGGCAACCCAAAATAGCAAAAATGTACTTGGGGGAAATAGTAAATAGGGGATCGGGGCGTAAATTCTAAAAAAGACTGGCCGGGTCGTTACATCCTCTCACACTTAAACATTCGTTTGTCCTCGAATGAGCATAAAGGACATACCTGAAGTAGCGAAAAGATGAGGGTACTTGCTGCGCATATCCCGCTCAGTCTCCTAAGTCACCTTCTCGGCTGGCTGACCTCGCCACTGAACCTTTACTGAAGCAATGTTCTTCGATCTCAACTTTCTGATCTGTCTATCCAATATAGCCACTGGTTCCTCAACATAAGATAACTCCTTGTCCAACTGGATTGAGCTGAAATCCAATATGTGCGACGGGTCTCCGTGATATCTCCAGAGCATTGAAACATGAAATACCGGATGAACTCCTGCTAAGCTGGGAGGTAGGGCAAGCTCATAAGCAACTTCTCCAACACGCTTCAATATCTCAAAAGGGCCAATAAACTTCGGACTCAACTTCCCTTTCTTCCCAAATCTCATAACGCCCTTCATAGGCGAAACCCGAAGCAGAACCCGCTCTCCGACCATATATGAGACATCACAAACCTTCCTTTCCGCGTAGCTCTTCTATCTGGACCAGGCTGTACGGAGTCTATCCTGGATCACCTTAACCTTTTCCAACGCATCCTGAATCAAATCTGTACCCAACAGTCTAGCCTCACCTGGTTCAAACCAACCCGCCGAAGATCTGCACCTCCTGCCATATAAAGCCTCATACGGCACCATCTGAATGCTGGACTGATAGTTGTTATTGTAAGCAAAATCAGCCAATGGAAAGAACTGATCCCATGATCCTCCAAACTCAATCACACACGCACGAAGCATATCCTCAAGAATCTGAATAGTGCGTTCGGACTTTCCGTCCGTCTGGGGGTGAAATGTTGTGCTCATTGTCACCCGAGTACCCAACTCCTACTGAATATCTCTCCAGAACCGTAATGTGAACTGAGCACCCCTGTCTGAAATAATAGAAACTAGAATACCATGCAGAAGAACAATCTCCCAGATATAAATCTCCACCAACCACTCTGAGGAATAAGTAGTACACACAGGGATAAAATGAGTGGACTTGGTTAGTCGATCCACAATGACCCAAATGGCATCAAACTTTCTCAAGGTCCGCGGGAGTCCAGATACAAAGTCTGTGGTGATACGCTCCCATTTCCACTCCGGAACCTCTATCTGTTGAAGCAACCCACCTGGCCTCTGGTGCTCATATTTCACCTGCTGACAGTTGAGGCATCTGGATACGTATCCAACTATATCCTTCTTCATCCGCCTCCACCAATAGTGTTGCCTCAAATCCTGATACATCTTCGCGGCACCAGGATGGATGGAATACTGCGAACTATGGGCCTCTACTAGAATTAACTCTCGAAGCTCATCAACATTGGGCATACAAATTCGACCCAGCATCCTCAATACCCCGTCATCTCAATAGGTCACATCTCTGGCATCGCTGTGCTGAACCGTGTCCTTAAGGACAAGTAAATGAGGATCATCATACTGCCGCTCCCCAATACGGTCGAATAAAAAAGACCAAGAAACAACGCAAGCTAGGACCCGACTACGCTCCAAAAGATCCAATCTCACAAATTGACTGGCTAAGGCCTGAACATCCATCGCCATAGGCCTCTCTGAAGCTGGTAAATATGCTAAACTCCCCAAACTCTCTTCCCGGCGACTCAAGGCATCAGCCACCACATTGTCCTTGCTTGGGTGATATAGAATAGTGATATCATAATCGTTCAGCAATTCTAGCCACCGCCTCTGGCGCAAGTTGAGATCCTTTTGCTTGAACAAGTGCTGCAAACTCTGATGGTCAGTATAAATCTCACAAGGCACACCGTACAAATAATGATGCCATATTTTCAAGGCGTGAACAATAACAACTAACTCAAGGTCGTGGATAGGGTAATTCTTTTCATGTATCTTCAACTGTCTGGACGCGTATGCAATCACCCTACCATCCTGCATCAATACCGCTCCAAGGCCAACCCGTGAAGCATCACAATAAACTATATAAGACCCTGAACCAGTAGGCAATATCAAAATTGGGGCCGTAGTCAAAGCTGTCTTGAGCTTCTGAAAGCTTGCCTCACACTCCCCTATCCACTGAAATGGGCACCCTTCTGGGTCAATCTAGTCATAGGGGCTGCAATCGATGAAAACCCCTCCACAAAACGACGGTAGTAACCCGCCAAGCCAAGGAAGCAGCAAATCTTCGTAGCTGAGAAGGGTCTAGGCCAACTCTGCACTGCCTCTATCTTCTTCGGATCCACCCGAATGCCCTCACTTGATACCACGTGGCCTAAGAATTCCACAGAATCCAACTAGAACTCACATTTTGTAAACTTTGCATATAACTTCTTCTCTCTCATGGTCTGAAGCACTATCCTCAGGTGTTGCTCATGATCTTCCCGACTCCGGGAGTATACAAGAATATCATCTATGAAAAAAACCACGAACGAGTCGAGATATGGCCTGAACCCACTGTACATCAAATGCATAAAAGCTGTTGGGGCAATGGTCAGCCCAAATGACATAACAAGAAACTCGTAATGACCATACTGAGTCCTGAAAGCAGTCTTGGGGATATCTGGCTCCCGAATCTTTAACTGATGGTAACCTGAGCGCAAATCAATCTTAGAAAATACCCGTGTGCCCTGAATCTGGTCAAATAGATCATCAATACGAGGCAAAGGATAACGGTTCTTCACTATAGCCTTATTCAACTGGCGATAATCAATACACATACGCATAGAACCATCCTTTTTCTTCACAAACAAGGTGAAACACTGGGTAGAATAAAACCCTTATCAAGCAATTCCTGTAACTGATCCTTCAACTCCTTCAATTTAGGAGGAGCCATACGGTACAGAGGAATAGAAATGGGCTGAGTGTCCAGCAACAAATCAATGTCCTTATCGGGCGGCATGCCCAGAAGATCAGCTGGAAATACATCGAGATAATCCCGTACCACTGGGGCTGAATCAACAGAAGGGGTATCAACACTGACATCTCTCACATAAGCTAAGTAAGCGACACACCCCTTCTCAACCATACATTGAGCTTTAAGAACAGATATAACTCTGTTGGGAGTGTGATATAAAGTACCACTCCACTCAACACGCGGAATACCTAGCATAACTAGCGTCACGGTCTTGGAGTGACAATCAAGAATAGCATAATGGGGTGACACCAGTCCATACCTAAGATAATATCGAAATCCACCATATTGAGCAATAATAAGTCTGCTCTGGTCTCAAAACCACGAATAATAACCAAACATGACCGATAAACACAGTCCACAACAAAAGGATCCCCCACAGGAGTAGAAACATAAATGGGGGCACTCAAAGAATCCCGAGGCACACCCAGATATTGAGAAAATTAAGAAGACACGTATGAATAAGTAGAGCCGACATCGAATAGAACTGATGCCTCTCTGTGACTGACCAGTATAATACCTGTAATAACAGAATTGCAGGCCACAACCTCGGTACGAGTAGGAATATCATAATATCTGGCTCAGCCTCCCCTTCGAGGGCGACCTCTATCTCCCCGACCTCCGCCCTTACCCTGCTGGGCAGGTGGGGTAGGAGCTGGAGTTGTGATCATGGCCTGAGAATTATGAGGGGCATGCTATGGCTAAGCAGTCTGTGAAGATGTACCCCTACTAAGTCTAGGGAAGTCCCTAACCATATGGCGTGTATCGCCACACTCGAAACACGCTCTGGGAGGACGTGGTGGCTGTGACTGGCTGGGGCCAAGTCTGCTGGACTGACCTCTGGAAGTACCCCATGCAGGAGGCACGCTAGAAAATGGAGGTGCATAATAAGGCTTATGAGGTATAGGCAGAGCTGGAGTGCTGCTGGCTGCTGGGAGAGCTGAATGAACGGGGCGACCGACAAAACCCCTACCATGACGACCTGTTGCTAGAGTACGGGCACCAGAGTAGTGGCCCAACTCTCGAGACCTCTTGGCCTCTCTCTCCACTCGCTCTCTGGCGAGCATACCCTCAATCCTCCTAGCAATGCTCACTACCTGCTGATAAGGAATGTCCATCTCCAACTCCCGAGCCATGCTAGATCCGATGGGTGGAATAAGACCCTTAATAAACTGGCAAACTTTCTCACGAACAGTAGCAACCAAGGCTGGTGCATGCCTAGCCATTCTGGTATAACGAATAGCATACTCTAAAACGGTCATAACACCCTGGCGCAAATGCTCAAACTCCGCGCACCATATATCCCTGAGACTATGAGGGACAAACTCTCTCATGAACATGTCTGAGAACTGGGTCCAGGGCAGTGAAGCAGCCTTGACTGGACTGTCTATCTCATAAGCACACCACCAATCATAGGCAGCTCCCCAAAGCTAAAAAGCAGTGAAAGAAACCCCGCTGGACTCCACTATGGCCATGGTGCAAAAAATACGATGACAATCCTCTAGAAATCCCAAGGCATCGTCTGATGCTAGCCCACAGAACACTGGAGGATCATACTTCTTGAACCTCTCAAGTCTCCGCTGCTCGTCCTCTGAAGCAGTCGACCCACCCTCGGGCTGAACTGGTACTGCAGGATGTACAGGAATAATCTCTGGGACTGCTCAATAAGCACTCACTGCTCAGGAGTGCGGGCGGGGGAGTTTGTGCTCCTCCCCGGCCTGGGATGTGGCTGCAACAAGGTGAAGCAACCCCGCCTGAGCCAACGCGGTGTACATGCTCATAAATTGTGCCAAACTCTCCTAAAGGCCTGGAGTAGTAGTAACTGGAGGCCTGACCGGTGTCTGAACTCCAGATGGATTTGCTGGCGATACCTCAGCGGCAGCTCGCGCAGGTGCTCTGGCTGCACCACGTGCGCATCCACGGCCTCTACCTCGGCCCCCGCCTCTGACGGTTGTAGTAGGGGGCACGGGTGTTTGATAACCCCGAGTAGCACGTGTCCTCACCATTTATGAGAGAATAGAAGATAGAAATTTAGAATTGATGTCAAAAAATATCGCACGACAAGGAATTCAAATGAAATGAAGATTTTTCCTAAACAGTTACATAGCCTCTCGTAGATAAGTACAAACGTCTCCGTACCAATCAGCGAGACTCTAATAAATCGGCCTGTGTTCTGTGACTCCTATGAACTTAAAGTTCTAATACCAACTTGTCACGACCCCAGTTCTCCCTCCGTGAACATGTCATGATGGTACCTAGTCCCTACAACTAGGTAAGCCTAACGATGCGGAATTTATACAACTCGCAGAAAACAAACTAACTTGCGGAAGAAAACAACTGAAAATTTACTGTATATAAGTGCCTCTTGGCATAATACAACCCAATTTACGAAATCCAAAACATACTCCCAAAATCCGGAAACTCACATGAGACACAGGCTAATAGAAAGGAGATACATTGCTCTAACTCCAGAATGTCTACACAACCGAAAGAAAGGAAAGTCATATACTAAAGCTGCAATAAGATAGAGACTTCTGGCCTGCGGACGTGGTAGATATACCTCAAAGTCTCTGCTAGATCTGTCCTCCGCGAGGATAGTACACCTGGATGGAGGTACCTGGAGCTACACAGGATAAACATGAGTAGAAGGGACATGAGTACACCACAGCGGTACTCAGTAAGTGCCAAGCCTAACCTCGGTTGGGTAGTGACGAGGAAGGTCAGGGACCTACTGAGATAAAATAAAATAATAAGGTTGACAACAGTATGAAATAAACAAAGATAATGAGATGCAGCTATTGAGTAAATCAGATTACACAAACAACAATTAATACGCAGAAAATAAGATAACACAGAGTAAACATCTCAATACCAACACCAATAATGAGGATCTCCCAGGATACCGTCCTGTAGTCCATTTTATCAATATGTCCGAGGATCTCCCGGGATATCGTTCCGTATTCCACCGTATGAATATTTCTGAAGGATCTCCCGGGATACCGTTGTGAGCACGTGATTTTTACCCTAAGCAAATTATTCCAAAAATATCAAATAAAATGATTTTGACAATTTTAAGAATTTTGGTGCATTCTTTGTGTTAATTGGTCACATAATAACTCATATTAAAAAATACAAAAAAAAATATGCATATGCATTAGGATTTTTAAGTTTTACATTTTTAGTATTAATGCATTTTTTGGAAAAAAAAA
>MU710486.1:5497-28714 GCA_026770625.1 Nicotiana glauca | reverse complement strand
AAAAACAAAAAGAAAAGAAGAAAGATGTTGGGAAAGATCCCTCACAATGGTTTTTCCTTCCAAGATAACCTAACAATGACTACTTTCCTCATTTGGGCGAAGTTTTTAGTTTAAATAGGGTTTAGGTCTTAAAAATACCGTTTTTACACTTCAGTCCCTCAACTTTACAGCGCATGCCGCGATTCTGTCGCGGTCGCGGTGGAACCGCGGCCAAACCACCCTTCTGAATCTCAAAACTTCAGCAGCCCACACTCACCGCGGTTCTGCCGCGGTCGCGGTAGAACCGCAGCAGAACAGTATCTCTGATTCTTCAGGGCTATTTAGGCGTGATTTCCATGGAATTTTGCATATATGGCCTTTTTCTTCTACTTTTGACTCCAAAATTGCTCCTTAGCCTTCCTTAACCATTTTGTACCTACAATTCATGAAAAATACTAATAAGAGCATTTTGTCATCATATATATTATCAAAACAACTTAAGAATGTGATTGTTTAGGGCATGAATATAGTAAAATTCACCTATTATCAATGGGGTTCATCGAAGAAGAGGAGAGAGCCAGAAGGTTCTAGAGAGAAGGGAGAGGGAGAGACGATATAGAGAGAGAGAGAGGCCGTCTCGTGAAAATAAGGGGTTTGGGGGGAGGGGTAATTGAATTTAATTAAGGAAAATAAATCTGGGTCGTTGATCTTATTCGATCAACGGCTCAGATTGGACCGGGTTATAATGGGTATTGGGCTGTTTATTTTAATTGGGTTTTGGGTCAATTGGGTTAAATTGAATCTGATGGGGTGGGGTTAAATTGGGGCTAGAATTGCAATAATAATAGGCTAGGTGTTAAATAGCCAATTTCTCCCTTTTATTTTATATAAAATAGTTTAAATGATTTTTAAATTAAATTAAAAGCACAAAACTAATTAATAATTTATAAGTATTAATAGAAAAATACTGGAAATTATTTTATAATTATAAAATATTTTTAATTGTAAAATAGGCTATAATTACAATTATACGCGATTTAGCTTAACAAATACTAGACAAATACGTAAAAATATGCAAAAAATCACCTTAATTATATTTTTGTGTAAATGTGAGAATAAAATAAGTTATTCACCAAAAATGATAATTTTGTGAATAATTATTGGATTTTGCATTGCTAAAATAAACAATAAATTAATTTTGAAAATCTTTAAAAATTTGGGAAAAATACCAAAACACTCAGGTATGCTCATATATGTATATATATGTTATTTTGAAAGTATTTTGAGTATAAAAAAATATAGGGAACAAATTGGGTAGCAACAGCTGCCCCTCTTTACCCAGGAAGGATGAAAGAGTTGTCGGGTAAAGATATGATGGCCAATTTTGACCGAGAGAAACGATTTGAAAAGTTTTGACCAAGTTCTGGTTCTTGAGCTACCTACATATCCCTGGTATTACAGAAATCAGACCATATGTAGTTCAAGATCCATCGACGGAATATGCCGATCGAGATTTTCGAAAGTACCGGACGCGATGTTTATGTTGAGAAAGGTGGTTGAAATCTAATAGACTACAGGCGGAGTAGGATCGCTCCTGCTGAGATGGCTGTTGATAGTTGGTGCACCTGCAAGTGAGCAATACAAACATATGTTGTGCATAAATTTAAACGTGATGCAAGTTCCCATTGGACCATGAATGTTGTTTTTGGACGGTTAGGATGATATCCTTCGACCATGACGTCCTGGGCCATGAAGCGTATGATAAAGGATTCTCAGGCCATGAAATGATGTTCTCGGGCTATGAGAATGATGCCTCCAAACTATGACGCCTTTGAATAATAATGATATGCAAAATGTACAATAGGGTCCTCAGGCCATGGCATGGCGTTCTCGGGCTATGCAAATGGTGCTTCCGAACAATGACGCCTTTGGACAATCTGGCGATCTTTCAGGCCATGAAATGCAGAAGGTGGCGATCTTTCAGCCAATGAAATGCAGAAGGTGGCGATCTTTCAGCCAATGCAAGGAGTAAAATAAAAGTGGCAATATTTCAGCCTATACAAGATTTAAATAAAGGTGGCGATATTCCAGTCGATGCAAAATTTAAAGTGGCAGTATTTCAGCCATGCAGAATGGAGACAAAGTTTAGTCTCAAAAGGCAGAAAGGTAGCCTTATGCAATGCAGATAAATGTAGATGGAGACAATGCTTAGTCTCGAAAGGCAGAAATGTAGCCTTATGCAATGTAGGAAATGTAGATGGAGGTAGAGCTTAACCTCGGAAGGCAGAAATGTAACTTTATGCAAGGTGCAGATGGAGGTAGAGCTTAACCTCGGAAGGCAGAAAAGTAGCCTTATACAATGCAGATAATGCAGATGGAGACAGAGCTTAGTCTCGAAGGCAAAAAGGTAGCCTTATGCAATGCAGGAAATACAGATAGAGGTAGAGCTTAACCTCGGAAGGCAGAAAAGTAGCCTTATGCAATACAGATAGTGCAGATGGAGACAGAGCTTAGTCTCAAAAGGTAGAAAGGTAGCCTTATGCAATGCAAGAAAAATGCAGATGGAGACAATGCTTAGTCTCAAAAGGCATAAAGGTAGCCTTATGCAATGCAAGAAAAATGCATGATGGAGGTAGGGCCTAACCTTGGAAAGCCGAAAGGTAGTCTTATGCAATGTAGATAATGCAGATGGAGACAGAGCTTAGTCTCGAAAGGTAGCCTTATGAAATGCAAGAAAAATGCAGTATGGAAGTAGGGCCTAACCTCAAAAGATAGAAAGGTTGCCTTCTACAATGCAGGAAATAAAAATGAATGGTAATGAAATCTCTTAGCTGATAGATGACAGCTGATAGCCGATATTGTGATATTGTGGCTGCAGAGGATGTCATGTGCGGATAACAATTGTAAATATGTGATGATGCTGAGCGTTGTATTCCTGAAACAGTACGAGTGTGTAATTGTATCTGATGATTAATGCCTTGAGTGCCTGCATCCAAAGGAAAATCATGAGTTCTATAAGGGGGAAGGTCAGTTTGTCTTCCCGTGGCCTTTGCTCGTCCTGCTCGACGTTGTGTTTTTAATGGGGTAGCGTTGCTAAACAAAGCAATTTTGATAATAGTCATGGATGATTTAGTAAAAAAACGTAATGTGAATATATAATCGAAAATAGTTTTCTTTTAGATGAACCGACGACTGCAACGTGGTTCAAGACATTGCAACCTCTCTTGCTCTAGAATTTTGAGAGTCTTCCTCAAAATTCTACCCCAGTTTACTGGTCTGGTGATTCTGACAGTTGTGCGCGATGAATGGCTGGCGATCAACTTCGGAATTTTGAGGGTCCTCCTCAAAATTCTGCCCTAGTTTCCAATAACGGGGGAAGATGGAAATTTTATTAAATTGTGATCGAACCCATAGGGCTACCTATGTATTCCCTTTTAAACGGGAATCAGGTCAGGCGTAGTTCAAATTACATCATAAAGAAATCATAAATGATTACATATAATATTGTTTTACTACATCTGAATTGATTGGCTTTGGCCAGACTACTCCGTCCATTTCTGCAAGTATGAGGGCTGCTCCGGTTAGAACCCGATGAACCATGTACGGGCCTTGCCAATTGGGAAAGAATTTCCCTTTGGCTTCAACTTGATGTGGGAATATTTTCTTCAACACTAGTTGCCCCGGTGTGAACTTCCTCGGCTTGACTCTTTTGTTGAAAGCTGTGGACATTGTCTTCTGATACAATTGACCATGGCAAACTACATTCATTCTCTTCCCATCTACAAGAGCCAACTACTCGTAGCGACTCTTTAACCATTCTACGTCGTCACGTTCTACTTCCTATATGATCATCAAGGAGGGAATTTCCACCTCGGCTGGAATGACCGCCTCTGTACCATAAACCAGCATGTAGGTAGTTGCCCCGGTTGATGTGCGGACTATGGTGTAGTATCCCAATAGAGCAAATGATAATTTCTCATTCCATTTCTTATGTTTTTCTATCATTTTCCTTAGTATCTTCTTGATATTCTTGTTGGCCGCTTCTATGGCTCCATTTATATGAGGTCTATAGGCTGTAGAATTCTTGTGTTTGATCTTAAATGCTTCACACATTGATTTCATCAGGTCAATGTTGAGATTGGAACCGTTATCAGTAATGATTGATTCTGGAATTCCGAACCGACAAACAATACGGTCGCGGACAAAATCTGCCATAACTTTCTTGGTTACTGCTTTATATGGTGCTGCTTCAACCCATTTGGTAAATAATTAATGTCCACCAAAATGAACATGTACCCGTTTGATGCGGCAGGCTCGATAGGTTCGATAACATCCATTCTCCAAGCGACGAACGGCCATGGTGAGCTTGTTGCAGTAAGCTCGTTTGGAGGAAACTTTATCATGTCTGCATGTATCTGACAGTGATGACACTTTTGGACATACTGGATGCAGTCCGTTTCTATAGTCATCCAAAAATATCATGCCCGAAGATTCTTTTTATCTAAGATAAAACCATTCATATGTGGACCACAGGTTCTTGCATGGACTTCTTCCAATAGCCTGGATGCTTCACTTGCTTGGACACACCTTAGTAATCCCAAATTGGGAGTCCTCCTGTATAGGATTCCTCCACTGTGAAAGAAGTTGCTGGACAACATCAGAAGGGTGCGCTTTTGAGTAGCGTTTGCAAGTTCTGGATATTCTCTTGTTGTCAAGTACTCCTTGATGTCATAGAACCATGGTTTTTTATCTACTTCTTCCTCGACATGAGCACAGTAAGCTGGTTGATTATAAATCTTTACCGGGATGGGATCAATGAAAGTCTTATCTGGATGTTGGATCATGGATGATAGAGTAGCCAATGCATCAGCGAACTCATTCTGCACTCGGGGGACATGCTGAAACTATGTCTTTGTGAATCTCTTCCTCAATTCCTATATGTGATGCAGATAAGGAAGTATCTTAGAGTTCTTGGTCGCCCACTCTTCTCGAACCTGGTGTATGAGCAAATCTGAATCTCTGATTACTAGCAGTTCCTGAACATTCATGTCAATGGCCATCTTGAGCCCCAAGATGCATGCTTTGTATTCAGCCATATTGTTGGTGCATGGGATCCTGAGTTTGGCGGATACCGAGTAATGTTGGCCGGTTTCTGATACTAGGACTTCTCCTATGCCAACTCCTTTGAAATTTGCTGCTCCATCGAAAAATATTCTCCACCCATCTAGGATTCTACAATATCCTCTCCTATGACATATACCTCTTCATCGGGAAAATACGTCTTTAGAGGCTCGTATACTTCGTCCACGAGATTCTCGGTGAGATAATCTTTCAAGGCTTGTCATTGGGTTGCCTTCTGAGTCACGTAAACAATGTCGAATTCTCTTAGCAGGATTTTCCACTTGGCGAGCTTGCCAGTGGGCATGGGCTTCTGGAAGTTATACTTCAGCGGATCCATTCTGGATATGAGATAAGTGGTATAGGCACATAAATAATGCCTCAACTTCTGAGCTACCCAAGTCAGAGCACAACAGGTGCACTCTAGTAGAGAATACTGGGCCTCGTACAGGGTGAACTTCTTGGTGAGATAGTAGATGGCCTACTCCTTCCTCCCCATTTCATCATGTTGTCCAAGAACACAACTGAATGCTCCATCCAATACCGCAAGGTAGAGTAGTAGAGGTCTACCTGGTTCGGGGGGAACCAAAACTGGCAGCGTTGACATGTATTCCTTTATTCTGTCAAAGGCTTTCTGACAATCATTAGTCCATTTGGTAGCAGCATTCTTCTTTAACATTTTAAAGATGGGTTCACAAATGACAGTGGACTGAGCTATGAACCGGCTGATATAGTTGAATCTCCCCAGGAAACTCATCACGTCCTTCTTGTTCTTCGATGGTGGCAACTCTTTAATGGGCTTAACTTTTGAGGGATCCAATTATATTCCTCGACGACTCACGATAAACCCCAGTAATGTTCCGACAGGAACCTCGAATGCACACTTGGCGGGATTCAATTTCAAATTGTACCTTCTGAGTCTGTTGAAGAACTTCCTCAGATCTTCCATGTGGTCAGCGACTCTCTTGGATTTGATGATGACATCGTCTACGTATACCTCGATCTCCTTATGTATCATGTCATGGAAAATAGTAGTCATGGCCCTCATGTAGGTGGCACCAGCATTTTTCAACCCAAATGGCATCATTTTGTAACAATACATTCCCCACGGTGTGATAAAAGCCGTTTTCTCCGCATCTTCCTTATCCATCCATATCTGATGATACCCAAAAAAACAATCAACAAATGACTGCAGCTCATGCTTAGCACAATTGTCAATAAGAATGTGTATGTTTGGCAAAGGGACATCGTCTTTGGGACTGACCCGGTTGAGATCCCGGTAGTCGACACAGACTCTAACCTTCCAATCTTTCTTTGACACTGGCACAATATTGGCTAACCATGTCGGATATTCCACTACCCTGAGAACCTTGGCTTTGACCTGTTTGGTAACTTCTTCCTTGATCTTCAAACTCATGTCGGGTTTGAACTTTCTGAGCTTTTGCTTTACCGGCGGACATGTTGGATTTGTTGGCAGTTTATGAGCTATAATGGATGTACTGAGACCAGTCATATCATTATACGACCAGGCGAATATGTCCTCATATTCCCTTAGAAATTCCATGTACTCTTTCTTTTTGATGGTGACATGTGGAAACTGATGCGCGTTTCTTTGACATTCTCTGTATCTCCTAAGTTGACAACCTCAGTTTCGTCCAAGTTAGACTTAGGCCTATTCTCAAAATTTTCAACCTTTTTAATGATCTCTTCTGGTATATCATCATCTTCTGACTCTATGTCCATTTGTTGCATTGTCTCATTGCAAGTCACAATCATCGGTTCATCAAGATAAGTAATAGTAATGCTATGTAAATAAAGTAAACGATAGAGAAAATAATAAGAGCAAGATTTATAAGAAACTAAAATGCTTTGATAAATTTCATAATTGTTTTGAACATTGGGGCTTTTTTCGAAATTAAAGAAAAATACGGAAAGGAAATCAACTAGTAAAGAAAAGGTGAAAGATAATGCATGTGCTTTGTTCAGCCTGGCTACCCCAAAACTCTCCGGGCCTTGGTGGTTCTGACGGACCAATTATCGAGGCGCTCTCCTTGGTTCAAAACTTGTATGGAAGGGCCTTCCTCCCCTTCCTCCTCGAAAATAACACAACAATTCATATTATCGTCTTCCAGAAATAGATTCTTCATTGCTGCCAATGCTTCCTCTTCTTCTAACACATATATGGTATCCGCTGGTTGGAAAGTCTGCTCCAGATGAGGTATTGGATTCTCTAGTGGATAATAGGGACTGCGCCATGGTGGTGACCATTTGTCGAACTCTTTCCACGTGTATTCATACCCCAAACCAAAAGTGGTACCATGTTTCTTCAGCTTGATGGGTTTGGCAATTCCCTGGAGGTTTTTGCCAAGTCCCTTTCCAGGCTCATGAGTTTGACAGTGTAATCTTCAAGTCCCTTTACAGGATGTTCCTGCCGCATATCAAGGATAAGGAGAGAATTCAGGAGGTTCAAATGGCCAAGAATTCCAGACGAGAAATCAAGGTCCAAGAGACATACAAAATATTTCTGACGGAGAAGGCCAGGAAATTTTCACAAGAAAAGCAGATGTTTTATTTGTCATAAGATTGGACATTTCGCTAAAAAATTTCCACAATCAAGAAGATCTATCAAACTCATTGAAAATATTGAAGATTACACTGGCATACATCTCGGAAAGGAGAAGGACCTTGAATCTATATTCTATGTGGATGATGAACCTAATGAAGAAACTTTATTCTCTCTTGATATCTATGAAGATCAAGGCAATGATCATTACCAAATTTTAGAACCAATGATTGAAGCTCGAGAGGAGATCAATGCTCTCACAGTCATTCCTCAAGTAGAACTCAAAGTCTATACATCCAAGTGGGACAAACCAACTCGAGTTATTGCTTTCATCGACACCGGAGCTGCTTCCTCACTTATAAATCCTACTGTTTTCCCTGAAGATCAATGGGTACCCCATTTTAAGGATTTTAACACTGCATCAAATACAATCTTGACCACAACTGTCATTACAAAGTACCCGATCACCGTTGAGTTCTTTCCAGGATTGAAGTACAGAACGAAGCTGCTATGAACTGATGTACCAGGAAAAGATCTTATTATTGGATTCGACATTTACAGACAGCTTAGAGATCAGCTCCAGATCAAGGCTAACGGGATAGCATTTAAAAAGCAGTTCAGGCCTTATTCTAAGATTCCAAGGCTATTCCAAATCACCAATGACGAACAGATCAAAGAAATTGAACAAAATCTCATTGAACAATCATGTGCCGATTCCTACAAGGATTTCATGAAGAAAGGGAAACGCCCGCCATGGAAAAATGAAGAATTTTTTATCAAACTCCCTTTCAATAAAAATGAAAATATCAATCCGACAAAAGCCAGTCATTCATGGATGAATCCAGATCATCTTCAGCTCGCAAAGAAAGAATGTGAAGAACTTTTAGAATTTGATCTGATAAAGCCATCAGG
The DNA here is from genome assembly GCA_026770625.1 of Nicotiana glauca. Classification (NCBI taxonomy): domain Eukaryota; kingdom Viridiplantae; phylum Streptophyta; class Magnoliopsida; order Solanales; family Solanaceae; genus Nicotiana; species Nicotiana glauca. The sequence continues at coordinate 20,142 of MU710486.1, read as the reverse complement.
TTCACAATGGGCATGCGAAGCATTTTATGTCAATAAAAGGGCTGAGCAAACAAGAGGAAAACTCAGGTTAGTCATCAACTACCATCCACTTAACCATTTCCTCCAATATGATAAGTTCCCTATCCCAAATAAACTCATCTTTTTCTCTCACTTACACAAGGCCAAATATTTTTCTAAATTTATTTTAAAGTCAGGATTTTGGCAATTGGGAATCCACCCTGAAGAAAGACCCAAAACGGGATTTTGCATCCCCGATCATCACTTCCCATGGAAAGTCATGCCCTTCGGGTTGAAAACTGCACCTTCCTTGTTCCAAAAAGCCATGATAAAAATATTCAAACCCATCCTTCATACCTCTTTAGTTTACATCAATGACATCTTGTTATTTAGTGATACATTGGAAGAACATATCAACCTGCTTCGTCAATTTGAGTCATTGGTAACACAATACGGAATCATGCTCTCAGCAAAAAAGATGGTTCTTGCTCAAAAGGAGATTAATCTTCTTGGAATGCATTTTGTCCAAGGTGAATACAGTCCAGAACCACATATATGTTAGGAACTACTCAAATTTCCAGATATTAACTTCAGAACAAAGCAGATCCAACAATTTTTGGGCATAATAAATTATATGAGAGATTTCATCCCAAATATCTCTTCATACATTTCTCCACTTACAGAGATGCTCAAGAAAAATGCACCACCATGGGGAAAGGAACAAGATGAAGCGGTCAAGAAAATAAAGGAGATTTCTAAAAATGTCAAGTCCCTCTATATCCCTTCAGACGGTAAGAAGATATTGCAAACTGATGCCAGTAATGAATATTGGAGTGTTGTTCTATTTGAAGAAAAAGATGGCTAGAGGAAAATATGCGGATACGCCAGTGGGAAATTCAAAGATGCCAAGCCACATTAGCACTCCACTTTCAAGGAAATTCTTGCAGTAAAGAATGGAATCAAGAAATTCAATTTCTTCCTTATTCATATAGAATTTCTGATAGAAATGGATATGAAGGCCTTCCCGAAGATGATTCCGCTAAATGCAAAAATTATTCCCAATCCTCAGATTCTTAGGTGGGCTCAATGGTTCTCTCCATATAAGTTTCAAGTCAGGCACCTGAAAGGAAAGGATAATATTCTCGCAGATTTTCTATCCAGATCGGAAGAATTCTCAAAGAGATTTTTCCCAACAAAACTGAAGTCAAAGGAAAAGTTAATCAGTCACATCTTCATGTTCTCAACGTTGCCAGAAACAAGTTCATTAAAGCCAATAGATCATCCACCGGAATTGTTCAACCTCATGGATCCCTTTGATCCGTCAATTATTATGGAAAGAAAAATTCATTATGAGCTCCAGGTTTTCCGACAACATGGAGGATCCATTCTCAAGCCATATGGGGTCAATCCAGAATATCCGTTCTGCCATATATTCATAGCTCAAGCCAAGGATTTTCCACAAGAACTAATTATGGTTTTTCTGGTACTTATGCCATCAGTATTATATTTTTATGGAATTCAAATGCAACGTCTTCAAGGATTTTGATAACATTGCACCAGCTCTTAAAATATTTTTACTATGGTTCAAACCTAGAAGATACTAGATAAAATGTTTCAATGATTCCTACACAGCAAATGTATTCATGTTTCATTGGCAGTAAAAATTATTAATGAAAAAGTCCAGGCACAAGCAGAGGCATCATTTTGGTGGAAATTTCCCGTGTCCATTTTATCAATGGAAGAAAAATATAGCGAGGCACAAAGAATTCTTTTCCAGCAAAATAGGTGCATTCCGAAAGAGATATGGCCAAAAGATTGGGCAAGCTAGAATTATACAAGCAATCATCCTCACTGGGAAAGAGTCCGAGCAGCAGCAAAAGAATATCAAACCCCATACGAAGTCATCCGAGAAAAGATCACTCAAGATATTTCCAGATTAAGGTTGCGTATCACATCTCTCAATCCAAAAGAAAAAGAGCACAATGAAGCAGGGCCGTCAAATTCCAGGCGTTACTATACAAGGTCTTTGAAAATATGCCTAGAAGACAACCCTAGAATCAATGAAGGATAATTACCTAAATCCCTCCTAATCCCACCATAATCCTAAATTAGCCACCAAAAAACTCTCAAAAATATGCTACCCATGTCAAGACAAATTTCCACATCTTTCCATACCAGTCAGGCCCCACTTCAACCTGTTTTCACATGCCTCCACATGCTTCGTCACATGCAACACCATACTTTCACATGGCGTCACATCTCCCACATACTTTAACATGCTACACCATGTATATTTCGCCCCTTTCATATGTTTTCAGATGTTTTTAGTGGTTTTACCTAAATTCCTTCACATTCTTAGAAGGACCCACTTGTAAGATAAGTTTGCCATGTAAGACAGGTTTATTTTATCTTGAAAGTTTGTCTTGCAATAACCTCCTAGCCCTATATAAAGGAGGACTTGTAGTAGTTGTAGGATCATCTTGCAATCTTGCAATCTAGCAATCATCTTGTAAACCTTTGTAAATCCTTTGTGAAATACTACATATGAGTGCTTTCTAAATTTCTCTCTTGTTCTTTCTTTCGAATGGATGGTAAGGCCGGTCCATGAATGAAAAATAGAGTAAGAATACTCTAAGAAAGTTAGCTTATTGTAGTACAAAAAGTTTCTGAGTTATAAGCAGCTAACGTTGGTTATAGTACAAAAGTTTTCTAAGTTGTATAACTTGGCAAGCCATCCCTTATGGGCTGTTGAAGCCAACACCTTATTGTAGGAAAACTTTCGTATCTATGGTTTAGTTTGCTTTCTTGGAGTCTCTTGCTCTGTTCCTTATACTGTAAATATTTTGTGCGTCTCTTGGACCTTGATTTCTTGTCTGGAATTCTTGGCCATTTGAACCTCCTAAATTCTCTCCTTCTCCTTGATGTGCGGCAGGAACATCCTGATCCAGTGATTAGATCAAATTTGCGGCATGCTTTGTCAAGTGCTGGATTGTGTTGGATAATTTGTTTTAGGGCAGAGCGCTTCGTACAAAATATCATCCAATGCTACGAAAATAGCTTGCCTGATGTAACCAATTTGTGGGATGGTTATGGACTGAAACCTTTCTTCAATGATGGTCATGGTTCGACTTGCCAGCAACTTTGGAAGGGAAGATACAAAATCTTGCTTTATATTGATGTCACCTCCAATCTCAAAATAAATCTTCGCCATTTTTTGAAAATGTCTATCAATGTCATTTCTGTCGAATGACACATATTTCATCTCGAAGAGTTGTCTTCGCATTTTCTCCTGTCTTTGGCCAGTATCTCCGCAGAAAACTTCATGTAGGATTCTGATGTTGAAGGCAAAATCTTGGGAAGTAAGAAAAGTATTTTTGTCTTGAATTCCAAGTGCATTCCACCAGTCTCTGAGAATTCCTAAGAACCATGAAGTGAGTTCTGAAAAAATGATATACTTTTCTCGTTCCACCAAGTTTCTGGTCACCATCCAAGTATAGAAGTCTTGGATCCATTGAGGCCATTTTGAAACCTTGACATCATCTAAGGTGAAAGTGTGGAGATCAGTTCCAACTGGCTTTGATGCCATGGGCTCATATCTTCTTTCTGGGATTGGTTCATCTGTCGTGCCTTCTTGTTCATCATCTACTTCAGATATTTCTGGATCTCTTGGCTGGTTTACAAATATTGGGGGATCATCTTCTTCGGAAGAGTTCGTTGTAGATTCATTGCTTGCCTGAGAGCTATCTTCCATTGTTTCATCTTCGGATGAGTTTAGCGATTCCGACCATGGGGTATCTTCTTCTGATATGTATCTTGACTGAGAGACATAGAGGGTCTGGAGCCTTCTGGTCAGAAATCATCAAATTTCAGGGTTCGGTCCTTTTGAACTTTCTCCTTGGTCTCGCCTTTTCTTGGTTTGTTTCTTTGTTTCAAGGGTATCTTTCCTTTCCCAAACCATTTTTGCGATATCAAAATCATTTTCTTCTTTTGCTGGTCGTGTGAAAGAGATTGGATTTTGGGAGGTAGATGGAAAGGTAGAAAAGGTGTAGTCCAATTTAGGTGGTGAATATGCTTGTGGAGACATAGGGAAGAAGGTTGGTTTTGAAGGGAAAACTAGGGTTCTTCGTGGTTCAAAGTGATCATTTCTCAAAAGTTGAATTTGTTCTTTGATGGAAATCGTCTGTTGTTGTTGTTGTTGGAAAAATTGGAAAATTAAAGTTCCTGGCGGACAAATCTCATATTATAAATTTTGCAACCTTATTTCCAAGGCTTTGATCAGTCCTGCATGCTGAGATGATGTCTGCTCCACCTTTTTCTCAATTGTCTCCACTTTGCTCATTAACTTGTTCTGTGCATGGGCCATGTTTTTTATGGTGTTGCCAATATTATTGAGCACTTTGTTCTGGCAGATGGAATTTTCTGATTGCTAGATCATTTTTGCTTCAATATCACTTGTTGGGGTTTTTTCTCTAGATGGTAGTACTATGTTTTTCTTGGGGATTTTTGGAGCATGGCTGATACCCACTTTTTCAAAAGCTTGAAGTGGAGGAAAATCTTGGGAGTGGCTAGAACTTGAAGGGCTCAACATGAATATTTGTGGATATGCAGACTTTTGAGTTGATGGAATTTTAGGTTCAGGTAGCTTTTTGGATTCTGGGGTATGAGGTGATGTTGGTTTGGATTTGGGCATGGTTTCACTATCCTCCCAGCTAGGGGTGAATTTTTTTGGTAGTTTTGGCCAATCTTGGGGTTTGTAACTGACAAGAAATTCATATTTACCTGTATGGCTTAATGAGCCAATCGAAGGATCTATATTTTCATATTTGGCCCGAAATTGTCTTTTAGTAGTTTTACCTTTTTTCTTGGATTTTGATTTGCACTGGTGATGTTCATCGTATTCTCCAATTGGATCTTCTAAACAGTCTTGGCAGGTGCAACCGAGATCCCATGAGCAGTGTCCAGTTAAGGGGCATTTGAACCATCATATTCGTTTTCCTTCTTTGTCAAAATATTGGCACCAGTCATGTTCTTCCATGATGCTTTGTATATTCCAGAAGAATTCTCTATCAGGTTCTGGGTATGTATCCGTTGTATCTTTGGGTTGAATCATTTGGAAAAAAAGATGGGTTTATTGGGTTTTTTGAGATGGGAATGGTCAAAGCTTATGCAAACGGTTTTGTCACTTCTTTTGGTAAAAGTTGGTTCACCAGATTGTAGAGATTCCTATGATTCTCTTAGCTCTAATAATTTGTGATCCAGGAATCAGGAAGGATTTTGACAAGTTCATCTCTGGAAATCTGTCTGGGTATTTGGGTNGATTTTTAGGGCTTCGGTTAGGTACAGGTCATAAAGGGACATGTTGAAATTTGGAAAGATGGTTATGAAGACAGTTCCGGCATTTAGGGCAACTTCGGCAGTACCCAAGTTTGCATGTTGGTACTCCAAATATCTTGTATCTAGAAGAGAAAGTCGAGCTACAACAGGTTGACCTTTTCTTCTGTGATATGTTAAAGCGATTCGGATAGAACCAAAATGGATATGGGTAAAACCATAATCTCTCCATTGTCTGGGAAAATCATACGGTATTTGAAGGGTGATAAATTGTTCCTCTCGAGTGGCAAGAATAGGATGCTGGTCAAGTTTTGAGGCAGCAACATATTCTTTAACTCCTTTTGGTCTGTGTTGGACTAAGGAACGAATTTGGGTCCAGGGTGCAAAGGATTTTTTGGCAAAGGCTGAGTAAGGGTTTATGAGAGGTAGTTCAGTGGAAGATACTTTTTGTTCATCAGGTAAGATATCTACTTCATAGAGGTAATCATATTTTTTGGACAAGGTTTTATATAGAGTAGGGGACATATTCATTTTTGCAAGGCAAGAGGATGAAGATGATGGAAATTACTCCGACATATTTAGTAAATTGTTCCTTCCTCCGAAATGATGGGCTGGCTCTGATACCACAGTATAAGGAACAAAGCAAGAGACTCCAAGAAAGCAAACTAAACCATAGATATGAAAGTTTTCCTACAAAAAAGGGATAGCTTCAACAACCCATAAGGGACGGCTTGCCAAGCTACACAAACATTTAATTTGTTTAACAGTTTACTAAATATGTCTGAGTCATTTCCATCATCCTCATCCTCTTCCTTTGCAAAAATGAATATATCTCCTACTCTATATAAAACCTTGTCAAAAAAATATGATTACCTCTATGAAGTAGATATCTTACCCGAAGAACAAAAAGTATCTTCCACTGAACTACCTCTCACAAACCCTTACTCAGCCTTAGCTTGAAGAAATGAGTCTAAATCAAGTGATCGCAAGTTTCCACAAAAATATGTAAATTTGTGGCCTGGGTGGAGTAATCAGAAATCCTAACGGCCATTGGATAGTTGGATATACCAAATCAGCTCATGCACGTGGATCACTGCATGCTGAGCTCAAAGATCTACTAGATGGACTTAAAACAGCCCTTAATTGGGGATTATTCCCTTTACAAATTAAAATAGATTCGACGGAAATAATCCAATCAATCCAACAAGGTAATAATCTTTATGATAACACTCTCAACAAATGCAGGTTGTTAATCCTCCAACAAAAGCAGGTGATCATCCAGCACGATTTCAGGAAAGGGAATAAGGTAGCTCACCAACTAGCACAGATGGAACTGCTAATCTCAGGAAGAAGAAAATTTTTGTGGATCCACCAGAAGAAGTAAAAACTATAGTAGAACGTGATTTACTAGAACAATATATTTTTGGAAAACTTTTATCTTATGATGCTTGTAAAACTTTAGCAAGCTTAGGTAATCAAAGTGTCCTGTATGACATTAACTATGAATCTCATGTACTGCATGTTCCTTAAACTTTAATATATATATATATATATATATATATATTTCCTGTTTGCTAAAAAAAGAGTCTAAATCAAGTGATCGGTGTTATTAGAAAATCTTGAAAACATTGAAACAAAGGAAAAACAATTATAGATAAAACATCTCTTAGTTTGAAATATTATCTGTTTGACTCAAAAGATATCGAAGGAATATTCCTAATATCCCCTAATGGGCCTGCACTATTACAAGGTTTGTACAATCTCTTGTCTGCCTTAAGGTCATCTCCCACAGGATATTGAGTCAAGGAGACCCCGTCATTTATCGTACTCGTCGTTGGTCGTGATTGGTAGAATTTGGACCCATACAGTTAGTCCCTCCGCTTGTCGGGGTTGCAATTGGGTGCATCCTCGATGAGCAGACATCATGCGTTCTTATGGAGAAATTTGATCCTTCGAGGCGTTACGACATGGCCAATGGGGAACAGTTAGCGTGCTTAGCAAGATACTGGGTAATACATTTTACCGGGAAATGATGTCATTTTCACGTGCATCATCATTATGCATGTTTTCGGGGGAGGAGTTGATGGTTTATTGCTTTAATTCTAGCGCTACTCTATTACCTTCTTTTTTTATTCTGGCACCACCCAACCCTATAAATAGGTGGAGGGTTTGTTTTTTCGAAAGTTCTTGGCCATTTCACCCATGATAACCTCCCCTTATTTCTTCGAGCTTGCCCTGATACCCTGCTGAGACACCCCATGTCTCGAAGTGACTTCTTTAAAGATCCCCCTCCTAATCCTGCCTCCGGACATTCTGAGACGGAGCAGGTTCACATTGACACTCTTTGTATAAAGTATAGCATTCCCACTCATGTTGACATGATTCCGGCGGGGGGAGATTTTGTAGAGGTCCGCAGACTTGGGTACTGCGCTTTCTATGAGTACCCTTTTGTGATTGGCTACGCTTTTCCCCTCTTCCCCTTATCGGAAGAGTTCTATAGGTTCTACCATGTTTGCCTTGCACAACTTTCACCGTAAACTCTTAAGGTGCTTCTGCTGTTGACCAAGTATGCGGAGTTGGCGGAATGTAATATTTCTATCCACCATCTTTTGCACCTGTTCTTGCCTATCTTCCACAGAGGTACCATGGTGTATTTGAGGAACCGTGGCATGAAAGGGCTCGTGGTCGGGACAGACAACCGAGCAAGTCATAAGTTTTGGCACAATTACTTCTTTATCAAAACTGAACATACCGTTTCTGACTCCGCTAGGTTCCCGGAGCGATGGAATGAGACTCGTAAGTGTCACCACTCATTTTATTCTTCCTTCTTCTATATTTATTATAAAGTTTGCTTGCTTCTCATTTGCAGTTATGGGGCATCCGCCCCGCCCTATTGCAGGCACAAAGGATTAGGTAGCCCATTTGTTACCCCATGCAACAAAAACCCAAGATTGGCCTTCTTTAGTAAAGCATTACGGCCCTAAATTTCCAAGTGGTGAGTGTTTTCCCTTTACCACTTCATTGGTTATATATTGTCGTCCATTAATTCGACTTCTTCGTGATGGCAGGTCAAGGAGCTTCCAGGCGGAGGGTGCGAGTCCCCGCATTTTGACAGGTCCTCGATGCCGCGAGAATGTAGTTTACTTTGAATGAGATCGTTTGAAAGGGTCATCCTCAATCGATTCAAGTGGAAGGTACCTCTCGAATTGTGGTTGTAAGGGAGGAGGCTTCTTCTATACCAACCTCATACCTCCTAGACGAGTCTTCCAACGGGGACGAGCCGTTATCGAGATAAAGGAGAAGAATGGATCTTCGGAAGGGTGTAGTTATGGACGCTGATAGAAGTAAGGCATCGCAAACAGCACTCATACAGAAGGAGTTTACTTAGGATCCGACTTTGTACGCTCTACCGAGGGCTGCACATCGTCCAACGTTAGAAGCCATCAAATCGAGGGCGAATGCTGGGGTTCAGATGTCCACCAGAAGGACGTCAACGAGTTCGTAGGTCGCCATACTCACGTGGAGGTCAGAGCGGAGGGATCTAATCGTCATATATTCATACTAGGGGACTATACCTTATTGTCTAATTGTGAGCAAGTGGCATTCGTTTTAGCTCCTCTATGTGCTGCCCCGAAAAATGAGGTGCTCAAGCGATGAGTGACGTGGAGTTGTCTCAGAACGTCATCGGTATGGCCTTGCAGGTAGGTGCCATTCTTTTCCTTTTCGTCGTTAGAATTGTGCGGCGATTGTCGACCTGTATTTTGTTTTTAACATCTCTTTTTCTTTTGTGCTAGACCCTCATCATGGTGACCGAGTGCGAGCATCAGGAGAGGAAGAGGACTGCTGTCTACGGAAAGATGTCGTCTAAATACCAATGGTATCGTGCTAAGCATCGTGCGATGGCTGATATTTACAATCAGGATCCTGAGTTTTAGCTGTTTCATGAAGGGATCAAATAAAGGGAGGACCAATTAGAGCGCAAGATCGAAGAGCTGAGGGAGCAGGACGAGGAGCTTGTGAAGGTTGTCACCTGTAACAGTAAACTTGAGGCCTCCCTTAAGGTGAAGGAGGACGAGATCGAGTTGAGCAGGGGGGTGATGGCCACGAATGCCAATTTACAAGCAAAGGTGGCCAGTTTGACCGGTGAACTAAGTGCGAAGGTAGCGGAGATTGAGGGACTTAAGGGCGAGCTGAACGTCAATGATGATAAATTAGCGGCAGCTATTTCTAGAATGACATCTTTGAAGAATGCCCTTCGTTTTTGTATGTCGGAGCTGACTGAGGAGAAGGAGGCATCGAGTCTTAATGTCGTGGGGCTTGAAGGGTGTGTTAGGAGTTGGAGGCGGAGCTATCTACATTTAATGGGCAAGTAGCCACGCTGAGAGTGGAGGATGCAAATCGATGATCTCAACCTTCTACGTCTCGTGCCTCAGCCGACCCGGTCATTCCTCGTCGTTTATATAAGTTGTGGGTTCTGGCTGAGGCCCGACTTAACATGTACAAGGCTTTCCATGCCGAGGGGAGGGTAACTGAAGTGGTACTCAAAACCGTGCATACCGAAGCTCGTAAGGCATGCAGGTACGACCCTCTTATAGCTAATGGAGATGACATCAATTCTGATGCTGCAAACTGCCTTGCTACGAACTCTTGGTATGAGGATGCTTACCCCCCTGAGGGTAATGTGTAATCTTTTGTTCGTACTTAATTTTATCTTTGGGGATTTTGTAGGGGGCATGTTTGAGCCCATTTATAAGGACAAGTGTAAATAATATTTTGATGCAATGTAGAATTTTATTTTGTCGATTTGTTGGTGTTTTTTGCAATGTTTATGGTATTCGGGATACCTGTCGAGCTTATTGAGTGGATTAAGATTTTGGGCGAGGATGATTCCCCCCCCCCCTTCCCTTTTTTATGGCGATGGCCTTGGCCATTGGGATGCTGTTTCGAACTATCATCGAAGTATGATCCCTTCGTAGTTTGAATGAGGTCGAACTCATATTTTTGTCAATGGCCTTGACCATTGGGATGTTTCTTTGAACTATCATTGAAGTATGATCCTGTCATAGTTCAAACGAGGTCGAGCTCATATTTTCATCTATGGACTTGGCCATTGGCATGTTTCTTCAAGCTGTCGTCAAAGTAGTATCCCGTTGTCATTCGAATGAGGTCGAACTTATATTTTCATCGATGGACTTGTCCATTGGTATGTTGCTTCGAACTATCGTCAAAGTTCGAACGATGTCGAACTCATTTTTTAGTCGATGGCCTTGGCCATTTGGATGTTGCTTCGAACTATCATCGAAGTATGACCCCATCATAGTTTAAACGAGGTCGAACTCATATTTTTGTCGATGGCCTTGGCCATCGGGATGTTTCTTCGAATTGTCGTTGAAGTAGTATCTCGTCGTAGTTTCAACGAGGTCGAGCTCATATTTTTATCGATGGCCTTGGCCATTAGGATGTTGCTTCGAATTATCATTGAAGTAGTATTCCGTCATAGTTCGAACGAGGTCAAGCTCATGTTTTTGTTGATGGCCTTGGCCATTAGGATGTTGCTTCAAACTGTCGTCGAAGTAGTATCTCGTGGTAGTTCGAACGTGGTCGAACTCATATTTTAGTCGATGGCCTTGGCCATTGGGATGTTGCTTCGAACTATCATCGAAGTGGAATCCCATCATAGTTCGAACGAGGTTGAGCTCATGTTTTAGTCGATGTCTTTAGTCATTGGGATGTTTCTTCAAATAGTTGTTGAAGTATGACCCCGTCATAGTTCAAACGAGGTCGAACTCATATTTTCGTCGATGGCCTTGGCCATTAGGATGTTGCTTCGAGCTGTCGTTAATGTAGTATCTCGACGTATTTCGAACGAGGTTGAACTCATATTTTTTTCAATGGCCTTGGCCATTGGGATGTTGCTTCAAACTGCCATCGAAGTAGTATCCTGTCGTAGTTCGAACGATGTAAATCTTATGTTTTCGTCGATGGCCTTAGCCATTGGGATGTTACTTCGAACTGTCGTTGAAGTAGTATCCTTTCGTAGTTCGAATGAGCTCAAGCTCATGTTTTCGTTAATGGCCTTGGCCATTGGGATGTTGCTTCGAACTGTCATTGAAGTAGTATCCCGTCGTAGTTCCAATAAGGTCAACTCGTGTTTTAGTCGATGGCCTTGGCCATTGGGATGTTGCTTTGAACTATCATCAAAGTGGTATCACGTCATAGTTCGAACGAGGTATAACTCATGTTTTAGTCGATAGCCTTGGCCATTGGGATGTTGCTTTGAACTGTCGTAGAAGTGGTACCCCATCATAGTTCGAACGAGGTTGAGCTCATGTTTTAGTCGATGGACTTGGCCATTTCTCGTTGAGTTTTGATCGTATTCCCGTTGGAAGACACATGTCGACTTTATTCATGCAATGTAGGTTTGATTATATACTTGTAAGAATCAGATGTTGCCTTTGTACATACAATAAAGATTTGATTATATTCTTGTAAGAACCACAAGTCGACTCTGTACATACAATGGAGATTTGATTACCTATATCCAGTCCCATCATTAAGTCACTCCGAAGATCATGTCGACGGGCAGGGTAATGCACAATACTTTGAACCTCGAGACGTCTCCCTTGCTGCCTCGTTAAAAACCTCACCGAGAAAACCCGATTGGGACACAACTAGGATGAAGGAAAAAGAGCATGACTTAGGTGGCGCCTTCTTTCAGAAGTGGAACTATTTGAGATGGGTTACGTTCTAGTTGTTTTGGAGTAGTTTTACCTCCATCGTCTCTAACTGGAATGCTCATTTGTTTGTTGCGGTTGTGATTTTGTATAGTCCGTCCCAATTTGTTCCTAGTTTTCCTTCATTAGGGTTTTTTGCTGATTGTGTTTTGCCTTGAGGACGTAATCTCTGACTTTGAGTGGTCGTACTTTATCCTTCTTGTTGTAGTACCTTTCTACTTGTTGCTTCTGGGCTACCATTCTTATGTGGGCCATGTCTCACCATTCTTCAACTTCATCTAGATCTTGTAGCCTACTTTCGTCGTTTCTTGGTCCGCTCTCGTTGGAGTATCTCAAACTAGGCTCTCCGACCTCGACGGGTATAACTGCGTCAGTTATGTAGACTATCGAATATGGCATCTCACCCATACTAGTTTTTAGTGTGGTGCGGTATGCCCATAATACTTTCGATAGTAGTTCAGGCCATAGCCTTTTGGCGTCCTCAAGCTTCTTTTTCAATATATTCACTATTACTTTATTGGAGGATTTGACTTGACCATTACCGGCGGGATGGTATGGCATGGACAGCATTCGTTTGATGTGCCATTTCTCGAAAAACTTGGTCATTTTCTTTCCAACAATCTGAGGTCCGTTGTCGCAGTTGATTTTTTTGGGGATGCCGAGACGGCATATTATGTTTTTCCATATGAACGTGATGACCTATTTCTCACGTATCTGCGTGTATGCACCTGCTTCCACCCATTTAGAAAAGTAATCATTTAAAACCAAAGGAAACATACCTTACCTCGTCTGGCTGGGAGGGGTCCGACTATATCCATCCCCCACTTTATGAATGGCCATGGTAAAGTGATGGAATGAAGGAGTTCCCCTGCTTGATGTATCATAGAAGCGTACTTGTGACACTGCTCACATCTCCTGACGTAGTCCGTGGCTTCTTTTTTAATGGTGGGCCAGTAGTATCTGTCATGCCTCCTTTTTCCACTACAACCCCGAGAGGGTGTAATAAAAGGAGTTTTTCCAATTAAAGGACAACCGAAACGAGATTCGTTTATTAAGAGATTTAGAGTTGCCACTTGGGAGATTTATGGTGTCCCAAGTCACCGGTTTGAATCCCGAATCGAGGAAAGGGTTTGACTCTGTATTACAATCGCGAACCAGAAATCCAAGTAAGGCATTCTGTTAACCCGGGAGAAGGGGTTAGGCACTCCCGAGTTCCGTGGTTCTAGCACGGTCGCTCAACTGCTATATTTGGCTAAAATCTGATTATTATACATGTTAAAACCTATAGTGCAATTTTAGAATTATTTACCGCTCTTAGTCAATTTTTAAGAAAGTGAACGTCGTTTAAGAACGTGTTTTCAGATCACGTCACATGATATGCACCCCGATCCTCGACACATTCTTATTCAACATTTTGGGATTTGGATTAGGGTTGCATGAAATGCACACCTATATTTAAGAAGGTAAAATTATTAAGAGCGCGCCTAAAGCGATTAACGCGTTATTGTCACACCTCCTTTCGGCTCTACCGCACCCCGCGAACGGCGTGGTAGAGGGGAGTTTTTCCAATTAAAGGACAATCGAAACGGGGTTCGTTTATTAAGAGATTCAGAGTCGCCACTTGGGAGATTTATGGTGTCCCAAGTCACCGGTTGAATCCCGAATCGAGGAAAGGTTTGATTCTATTTAACAATCTGCGTACCAGAAATCCGGATAAGGAATTCTGTTAACCCGGGAGAAGGTGTTAGGCATTCCCGAGTTCCGTGGTTCTAGCACGGTTGCTCAACTGTTATATTTGGCTTAATTATCTGATTTTAAAGATATTTTAACTTATGTACAAATTTTAACTTTAACCGCTTTTAATATTATTATTATTTTAACAAAGACTTGTAACGCCGTGAAAATGTATTTCGGATCACACCGTACCAGTACGCCTGTGGCCTTTAACACATTTTGACTTCGTTGAGATTTGGATTTGGGTCACATAAATGTGCACCCGAGTTTAAGAAAATAAATTATTAAAGGCGCGCCTAAAGCGACTAGCGTGTCGTTATTTTGAGAAGGCCGTAAAATTAGCTAACCGGCCTGTCCCGATATCTAAGCATTTAAAATAACCACCTACTGAGTGCCCCGCAATTTGTATGTTATTTGGAGAGGCTCATCTCATTATTATTTAAAAAAAAAGCTAATAAATTGCTTTTAGTATTTATTATTTTAAAGAGAATTTGCAACGTCATGGAAATGTATTTCGGACCACACCGCACCAGTACGCCTGTGGCCTTTAACACATTTCGATTTCGTTGAGATTTAGATTTGGGTCACATAAATGTGCACCCAGGTTTAAGAATGTAATGTTTATTATCCGCGCCTAAAGCTTCTGCGCATTCATTAACTTTGGGAAAAACCGCGATATTTACTAAACGATTTTTCCAAGTCTAAGTATTTATGAGTTATTATCGAGGGCCCCGCATTTAGGTGTTTAATGCGGCGAGGCTCATCTCGTTCTTTTATTAAGGCCGATCCTAAAGCAACTATGATTCTCTACTCATTCTTGTCTCTAACGATAAAGAAAATGTCCTAGTT
>MU710482.1:45449-70835 GCA_026770625.1 Nicotiana glauca | reverse complement strand
GTGAATGATCCTTATATGACTAAGGAAATGGTGTTGCTAATCATAGTGATTTGACGAGGGTATATGTTTCAGAAAGTAATATGATTAAGTTGATGGCACTTCGGTAGTGTTGCGGCATTTTTCTTGATATATCGACCGTTGATGTCTGAGTGTCTTTGATGGAACAGGAGAATTTTCGAATATCTTCAAAGAATTATTGGTACTCGAGGTGTAATATGTATTTATACTACAAAATTTGGGATCAGGTATAGTAATTTGTGTGCTATGTGGAGCTGTAGACTGGGAGTTCTCATGTTCAGGCTATTTAGTGGTTGTGGATAGTGTGTATTGGTACCGTTAGCGGCTATTTGGGGTGTAGACTAGTTGTCTCAGTGTGGGGTTATTCTAGACTATTGTGCTATGGATTATGTCGGAAAATGCCACAGGTTGCGTGGCGAGGTGCATCAGACTATGTTCTAGCTGAATGGTTGTGTACCACAGACTAACGGACGGCTGGGAAGGATTGCTTTCCTTAATTGGTCCTTTGTGACGGATGTCAGTATAGAGGTTTCTACCATTGATCCAGTTCCGGTATTGAGAGACTTTTCGGATGCGTTCCTTGTGGCCGGGCATGTCGCCGGGCAAGATTGTGGATTTCGATATTGATTCGGTGTCAGGCACCGTATCGTACGGCTCTGGCAGGAGTTATAAAAGGGGAAGGAGCAGCTTTAGGCTTCTTGGTAACGAGTTTGTTGGTAAGCTGATTGGCTACATATTCAGATTGAGATGGCTTGGTTGGCCATGAGATGTATTGTTGAGGGATAGGTTTAATCTCTCGTTATTGAGCTTGTTAGTGATCTGGGGAGATCTATGAGTTGCTTTTTTGGTGCTGTGAGGCGTCATGATTTTCGGACTGTGGGCACATATAGTGCGGTACTATCGAGATTCATAGTGGAAGTTGAGGGGGAAGGACCTCAGTTGTGTTTGAGTTTTGTAGCTTACAACGCCTTATGTAGATATTGTTAGGCACTCAGNTGGCACGCCGCCATGGGTAGGTTATCTGGATCGGGTTGCACGCCGCAACAGTGTGATGTTGAGAATAGTTTTCCATATGTTTCTTGGTATGTCTTGTTTCCTGGTTTCTGAGGAAAGTCTGTATTGGGAGTTGCTCGGCGAATGGCGCATCGGTTATGTCCTTTCAGGATTGAAGGGTGTATATTACTTACTTCACCGTGGGTGTGATGGATTGCTTGGTTTCAGACACCAATCTGTGCGTGGCTGTCTACTTTTGAGCACGGTGACTTGAGGTGCTTCATGTGTAACAGTGTTTGGATAAGATCGCGCATTGTAGCGAGGCTACGTGGAGATTAGACCCTTCGGGGTAGATACAGGTATTCTATTTCTATGATGTGGGACGGGGTCCCAGCCTTGTGTTGTGATGATACTGAGGAATTTGAGTTTCAGCTCTTTTGTTGAGTCATTTGTCATGATTTGAGTATGTTCCGATCGCCCATCATTGGTGCGCGGATTATGCAAGTTGTGGCTTAGGCCTGTGATGAGATGTCATACTACCAGAGTGGTGCGTTGAATTCGAGGNGTGTTATTTATCGTTGGCATTGTATGAAAGTGATGGAATAAGACTTTAGCTAATAAGAGGTTCTGATTTTGAGTATGAATTCGGAAACTGCAATGTGGTTCTACGGTTTATGGACTAGATGGATTGTGAAATTTCAGCGGAGTTGTATTATCGGATCAATGTAAGATAGGGTGACGTGGGATCACCCCGTGTATATGCTTGGTAAGTTCATTCAGCTATTGGTTGGCTTCCAGTACAACTCTAGGCACGCTCGAGGACGAGCGTTTGTTTAAGTTGGGGAGGATGTGACGACCTGGCCCGTTGTCACGTGAGTTATCACCCTGTTTCCCCCATATTATGTTGCTCTATATTTCAATATTAGTATTTTAATGAATCGGATAGAATTGAATTAGTTTTAGTTGGAAATGAGGCACTTAGCCTCTTAGAAGGAAGCTTATTTTGGAAAAGTCAACCGGAAATTGACTATATAGTTAGAAGTCTAGGATGTGAATTTCGGTGATTTGGTCAGCTTTGGGGGATGATTTGTGACGTAGGAGTGAAATCGGAATTTGATTTGGAGTTCCGGTGTAGAATTAGGCTTGAATTGGCGAAGTTTGAATTTTGGCGGATTCCGGTTGATAGGTGAGATTTTGATCTGAGGGTCGGAATGGAATTCCGGGAGTTGCAGTAGCTTCATTAGGTGATTTTGGATATGTCTACAAATTTTCAGGTCATTCGGACATCGTTTGGTCGGGTTTTTAATCGAAAGTGCATTTTGGAAGATCTTGAAAAACTTAGGCTTTGATTCGGAGAAATTTAATGATTTTGATGTTAACGATAGTGTTTTGATGATTGGAACAAGTTTGAATAACGTTATGAGATGTATTGGCATTTTTGGTTGAGGTCCCGGGGGCCTCGGGGTGAATTCGGGTGGTTGAACGAGAGAATTTGAAGTTTGAAAGTTTGCTAGTTTTGGTTGCAGCAGGTATTTCTGCATCTGCGGAACGGAAACTGCAGATGCGGCTTCGCGGAAGCGGAAAAATCTCTGCAGATGCGAAATGGTGAGTGTCCAGCAAGTTCCGCAGAAGCAGAATTTTATTCGCTTAAGCGAGTCCGCAGAATCGGGTAAGCGGTCGCAGAAGCGAAAGGAGGATGGCTTGGGAGGTTCCGCAGAAGCGGAACATTTTTCGCAAATGCGAGTCCGCAGAAGCGGACTATTAACCGCAGAGGCGGTCTTGGGCGACTTGAAGGAAACCGCAGAAGCAGAAAATTATCGCAGAAGCGGAAGTCGCATAAGCGACAATGGTATCGCAGAAGCGAAAAATGCTGAGTGTTTAATAAAACAGTGGGGTTCGAATTTCAGAAGTTAGAAAAATATTTTGGGACTTCGGGAGAGGCAATTTTGGGCGATATTTGAGAGATTTTGAAGGGATTCCATCAGGTATGAACTTGTAGCCTCAAATAATATTGCTATGGTATAAAAATAAGGATTAAATACTGAGAATTCAAGGAATTTAAGGGTAAAAATGGTGGTTAGGGCTTGAAGCCTAAGAGAGCCTAAATTGACGATTTGAGGGGTTAAATGGACTCTGATTCTTGTGTAATTGATATGTACAGACTCGTGGTGAGACGAGGATTCTGGAAATGTGAATTTCGTAATTTTTCGAAAGTGGGCCCGGGGCTCGGGTTTTGCCAAATTGTATTTTTGGGTATTTTTCGAGTTCTTTCGATTGGGTTAAGTTCCATTAGCCTATTTTAATGCATTCCTTGTGATTTTGATCAGATTCGGCACCCGAGGAGGTTGATCCAAGAGGGAAAGGCTTAGCGGACTAGTCTCGTGGCCGGTTCGAGGTGAGTAATAGATTTGGATGATGACCTGAGGGTTTGAAATCTTGGTATATCACACTGTGACGCTATATTGAGGCGAGACACGTACTTTACAGTGAGTGCGGGATCGAATGTGATCAGGGACTGTGGCTTAGTCCGCCCGAGTGATGCTGTACTGTGTTGTTAGCTATAAATTAGCTGGTAAACCTCCTACTTGGATGGTTATGGATATATTTGGGCTGCGTGCCGATTATTTGGATCCCGTAGGGAGTATTATCACTGTTTTCTGTGATTTATAGCATATTTTCATGATATCAGTCGTGAGCTAAACATTGTCCTGAAATGACTAGCAAAATTCTAAGGTTTCGAACACCTAAGTGATAATTACTGATAATTGGAACTAAAACTGGTAAGTTGACTGTGCCTGTGTGGCTGGCATGCATATAGCTGGACTGATAGTGGATCGGATTGCACGCTGCAGCGTATGTTACTATGATATTGCGCTTGGGCTGTAGGAGCCCCTCCGGAGTCTGAACCCCCACAGTGAGCGCGGGTACCCAAATGGATCGGGCTACTCGCCGTAGCGGTCATGCGCATTGCATTGCGTTCATGCATTGATATATATATATATATCTGCTTTGACTGTTTCTGTTAGCTGTTATTACACTGTTAAATGTGTAGAAGTACTGTTCTTAGCTTCACATTGTGCTATTTTTTTTGGGATTTCTTAGTGTCAGACATTATACATGTCTATTACCACTGAGTTGGAAGTACTCACTTTACTCCATGCACCTTATGTGCAGATCCAGGTACTCCGGGAGCTAGCTGAGCTTACTGCTGTTCATCAGAGTTTTCATACGGAGTTGTCGAGGTAGCTGCCTGACGTCCGCAGGACTCGACTTCTCTCCTATTTTCTGTTATTTGACTTTTCCGCGTACTTCAGACTATGTTGTATTACAGTATTATTATGCTATTCTGGTAAAGGCTCTAGACTCATGACCCCCAGGTCTTTGGGAGGTTGTCCAATATTGTTGATTTTCGAATTAATTCTATCTATCAGTTATACTTTTAGTTTCAATGTTGTTAATGATTTTCAAACAAATGGTTTTGAGTTTTATGCTCGGGTTGAGAGTGAAATTGGTCGGGCTTGCCTAGCAGTTGTGTTGGGCGCCACACGATCGGGTTTGGGGTCGTGACATTAATATTGTACTAACCTTTTTTTGTTTGTGTTCTAACTCTCTTTTTTATGGAACAAAGTTATGTACTTTAAGATTATTTTTAACTTGAATAAGAATTTTACTCATATGATAAATTTAAAAAATAGTTAAAGTGGATTCTTGCTAAATAATTAATTAAAAGATTTAATTATTTATTTTTTATATAAAAAAATTATTCTATGTTGATTCAAATCTTAATATTAGTTAATCTCTTATTTTGAATATTTAATCTTAATTATAATTTTATCCACCATAAAATTTATTTTCAAAGAGTAAAAGATTGACATAACATTTCACTTTTAGATATTTATGTTTGTAGAATCATTATTGGTATTGACTCTTACCAACCATTTTCTTCTTTCTCTCTCTCTCTCTCTCTCACACACACACAAAAACACACACACACAAAAATTTTTTAGTCGTTGTTTAATAATTGAGTATTTTTTAATATTACACGAAAACTTAATTAAAAAATATTATTTGGTTAGAAAAATAGTTCAAATATAATATAAAAATACATTTCATAGATTTTTTTTCTTCTGAATTTCAACTTTTTATGCAGTCCATTTAATATTACTTTTATATTTTCTTGGTATTGAACATTATGGAGTGGTAATGTATTGCCAATACAGAGGATTCTTATAAAATTAATTTTGTTAAACTTTTCTACATTTTTAATAAGAATTTAATAGACAAAATTTTGTTAAATTTAAAATCTTAAATATCAAAAATTAGCATAGAAGGTATTGTAGTCCAAATAATAGGTAATTGCAGTTATGTCATTTCCCTATGAGTTCTTCCGTTTAATATTTAGGGTTATTTTGGTTTATTAATAGTATATTTATGCATTTATAATAACACATGCTCTCCTTTTTCTAAGTGAATTTGGAAATAGGACATAAGAATACGTTTTCAAATTAAATTAATAACAAAACTTTTTAAGAAGTATATTCTAAAAGTAATAAAATTACATGACTAAATAATTACTACTTTTCCTAGTAGTGATTACTTTTTCTATGCTAATGGTGATGCTAATTGTAGAAATATTTGCCGCAGTAAATTATAAAAATAGAAAAGTATAATTTAATAACCAACTTTTAAATAAATTACTTATCAATTTAAAATTAAGAATGGCAAATAGTTTGGTATGAAAGAAAATATAGAGTCAAACATGACGTTGTATGATTAAATATTAGGACTAAGAATACAAAAATTATCGTGTATTTTTATCATCGGAAAAAGTAGGATATAGATTATTCTTACGTTTATGCTTTTACATGATTTTGTGTTTTAGTTCATATTTTTAGATTGTCATGGGTTTCTATTTTTCGTTTTAAATATTTTAAATGAAGTAAATTTTTAATTAACTTTAATTAGAAAGCTTAAGAAAGTAATTATACTAAAAGGATTCCTAAAGATAATTACGTAGGATTCTTAACGTGTAGTATTATATCCTAAAACTAATAGGATTATAAGACCAATATCTAGAATTCCGGTTATGTCCTTTTATTATGAGTTATTATACTTAATATTATAAGGTTATTTTTGTAAACCGACATTGTATTCATGCTTTTATAATAACTAGTCATTATGTACGTGCGTTGCACGTAAATCTTTAGTCAGAACTCTTATGTGAAATAACAACTAACTAAATTTATCAAATAAATTATTTACAAGATGAAATTATCATTGCAGAGTAATTGACGTGATAAAAATGCGACAATCAATTGAATCTAGAAATTAATGGTATTACATAAACAGAATACTTGAATTCAAAATAATATCGTCTTAATTTACAAAGATGCTAAATTTACTTAAGTCTCATCTGCATTATTAGAACCACTTTATTGTCATGTAAAAGAAAGATATTCATACAAACTTGCCCCTGTATTTTTTTTCCTTTAAAATTAGATTTTATATTTTGAAAATTATAATTTAATTATTTTTTATTAATTAATATTTAAAATTAACTCAATTATTTGAATTATGTAGTAACTCATAATATTTAGGAACATAAAGTATGTTATAAAAGATAGCTAACTTAATTTAGTTTTTAACTTTATATGAACTAATAAAAACTAATATTTTAAAGGGTTGTACAATTTTTTACTTTGCTTAAATGTTATAATGTTTTTATAGCTTAACAAAATTTTCTTTTATATTTGTAAAAATTTAAGATCCCTAAATTAATTAAATATTTTTCCCTTCTCCAAATAGAACTCAAAATTTTCACGTTCCGGAATTGCCGCACTAAAGGGAAAATTAAGCATATAGACTCTTCCTCTTTTCGAATACAACCCATCGTGAGGAAGAATCTTGTATTGACGTTACAATATGCTACATAAATCTAATTTTCTTTTGGTAATTCGGAATGATAATTCTTTTTAAAAGAAAATTATGGACATGCCTTTTTAATCCTAGTAGAATCAACTTTGTAGGGTATATGTAGTTTAAATCGAAAAAGAATTTCATTATTATGTAATTTACAATTAGATCCTTAAATTATACAAATATTTAAGGGAATAAAAGTCGATCAATAGTTTAGGTATATTTTAGTCATTCAACATTTAGCATAAATTATTCGTACTCGCACGTAATTCTCTAGCACTAAGAAAATAAAAACGTAAAAATAAAAAAGTTACACAAGAGAGTACATATTAAAAGTGTATAACAATAAACATACCTAATAATTAACATGAGATATGTGAATATACTTATTACAGAAAAACGTTGATTTCATCCGACTTATGAGATTAAAGATACCACTTTTTGTTAGCTAATTCATTTCTTATCACTATTACTAATGATAAAAAAGATAAGGAAGACTTCCGTGCATATATGAGAGGTTTGATAGATTGAATCGAGAAGTATTTGGTCTTTGAATTTGTCAACAATGTTAGCCTTGCTATTTTTCTAATATATTTTACTACTATTGATTCTCATATAATTAATTAATTAATTAATTAGTCACCAATAATCGTTGCAGATTGATGTTCATTAAAATATTAATTTTTAATAAAACTAAATGCTCTGCAAAAATTTAAGAAACGACAAACACAAATTTATATTAGCAAATGCTTTCTGTGTTTATGGTTCGTTTTTGCTATATAATTAAAGCTAATTAGTTGTCTTTCAAACATAATTATTCCTCCAACCCACATAAAATGATGAGCAAAAATTTTGAACTTGCTTAAACTTAAGACATTTGGAAGACATTAAAAATTAATTTGGTAAAAATAAATTTTAAGATTCCATGTTTCATCTGGAGCGGATGCAACATAGTAGCTAAGAAGCACTTAATTAAGGAAAAATCTACGGAGTGCAAGACATAATTATCACCATATATACATAGCATCAAATATGCATATATATATACAAAATATATTAGCAAATACGTAGTACTTATCAGATGAAATTAATAATTGGACAACCAAAGTATTAAATAAATCTCTATAGAAATTACTCTAAACGAAAAAAAAAATAGAAGAATTTATGTACCAAATTTCCATTGCTTGGCTAAAGTTCATACCTGCAATTTTTGTTGCAAAGATCCTCAAAAAGTTATATAAAGAACGTAACACATTCGTACTCAAAATCTAAGACCAAGCGATTCATTCCTATTCTAATTTAGATTCCTATAAACGGAAGAATATTCATAGAAATCAAATTTTAGCTGATATCGAAAATTCTAATATTGCCAATTTTACCCAATATCAAGTCAGTTGTTTGAATGAATTATTTAATATTGAAAGGGCAAAAAAGTCGGTTAATATTTCGGGGATATTTTAGTCGTTTAACATTTAACATAAAATATTCGTGCTTTTATAATAATATAGATAGATATAGATATAGATATAACGAAGGTAATACTTACCCGCACCGATTTTTATACACATCCTATAAATAAATGACACATGTCATTTTATTTTACCACATTCTTATTATATAACCATAGTTAGCTACCATATATTTTTCATACGATTTCCAATGATAGTATAAAAATACTTAATAATTTTGCTATTCCTTGTTATTTTCTTATGTTAATGTCAACTTGAACCACCGGCAAGTTACCTAAAACACAAGAAACCAACCGGGAAGACTCAAGGTTTTTAGCTAGACGTTCAATTGTTCAAAAATTGTTCAAAAATTGTTCCATAAAATATATGGCAAAACAAAAATATAGTTGATTAGGATTTACTAATAAGGAAAAAAAGAGAGAGGAGGCAGACTATATTTCATTCCTGGTACTTTCATGTATTCAATGAAAACATACAAATAACTCCACATTTATTGAAGTTATATTAGTAATTTATTTTTCGGAAAAGGGCCAGATTTGTCCCTTAACTATTCGTTTTGGTACAATAATGCCTTTCATCCACCTATTGGGCCAAATATGTCCTTCCGTTAATGTTTTTGGCTCACAAATGCTCTTTGAGTTAATGGAGGGACACGTGTCATCGTCCTATTGGCCCATTCTAAATATTTCTTAATTAATAAAAAAGACTCATTATTCATACCCGAAAAATAATTTTTTAAAGCAATTTTTCTAAAAATTTTTTTAATTAAAAATTGAAGGAAAAAAAGGATTTTTTTTCCCCAGTTTTTACAACAAAACATATTTTTTTCTTTCTAAAACAATGGTTTTGTAAAAACCAAAACAAAATCTAAAAAGTAATTTTCTAAAGCAATATTTTTGTAAAAACTGAAAAAAAAAAACTAAATATTTTTTGCTAAAAACTGAAAAAATCAAAAAAAAAATTCCAGCTTTTAGAAAAATACAACAACAACAACCCAGTATAATCTCACTTAGTGGGGTATGGGGAGGGTAGTGTGTACGCAGACCTTACCCCTACCCTGGGGTAGAGAGGCTGTTTCCAAATAGACCCCAGACATCCTTCCCTCCAAGAACTTCCCACCTTGCTCTCGGGGAGACTCGAACTCACAGCCTCTTGGTTGGAAGTGAAGGTTGCTTACCAGTTTTTAGAAAAATATTTCTTTAAAAAACTGAAAAATAATTTATAAAACAATGATTTTTGTATAATCTGGAAAAGAAAATATAATTTAGTTTTTGATAAAATAAAATTTATCAATTATTAAAGGTGGAGGAGCTAAATTATTTTTTATAATTGATAAATTATAGTAAATACCTTAAACCACCCCTAAACTAGACTCAAATTATTAGTATCCTCCCTAAACTATGTCCGGTCTTAATTACCCCCCTCAACTTGACCTTTTGAGGGTCATTACCCCTCTAGACGCTGATGTGGCAAAAAGTATGGGTACACTCACCTGCCACGTGGATTTTTCTGTCTATGTGGCATTTTTTTTTGAAAAATAATTTTTTTTTTACCTTTTTAAGAATATTACTTTTTAGATAATTTTTTCGAATAAAATTTATAATAAAGCTTAGATATAACTACATTATTTAGGCTAAATATTTTTATTTGGCCAAAATTAATAAACTTTTAGTTAATCATTTTTTGAATTTGACATGAAAATAAAGATTTATACAATTGAAATAAATAGTCAAGGTATCTAAAAAGTTATAAAAAATACATAGTTGAAATAAATAGTCATTGTATCAAAAGAAGAAATAAAAAGAGTGTACGTATGAATTTGTAATTTCTTGCAATTGTACATTCTTTTTATTTCTTCTTTTGATGCAATGACTATTTATTTCAACTGTGTATTTTTACCTTTTTAGGTAAATTCTGTAAAATAAAAATAAAAATTATAGCACCGTAATTTATAGCTATATAAAAAATTATAGCCAAATAGTTAATTTCAAACTATGTATTTTTTATAACTTTTTAGATGCCTTGACTATTTATTTCAATTATATAAATCTTTATTTTCAGGTCAAATTCAAAAAAATATTAACTAAAACTTTATTATTTTTGACCAATTAAAAACATTTAGCCTAAATAATGCAGTTCTATCCAAGTTTTATTATAAATTGTATTCGAAAAAAATTATCTAAAAAGTAATATTCTTAAAAAGGTAAAAAAAATATTTTTTAAAAAAAAATGTCACATAGACAGAAAAATCTACATGGCAGGTGAGTGTACCCATACTTTTTGCCACATAAGCGTCTAGGGGGGTAATGACCCTCAAAAGACCAAGTTGAGGGGGGTAATTAAGACCAGACATAGTTTAGGGAGGATACTAATAATTTGAATTTAGTTTATGGATGGTTTAAGGTATTTACCCAAAACTAAATTACATTTTTTTCCAGATTTTTCTAAACTGGAAAAAAACTTGAAAAAAAAAAACTGGAAAAAAATGGAAAAAAAAGTCCTTTTTTTTTTCTTCAGTTTTTAGTAAAAAAAAGTTTTAGAAAAATTATTTTAGAAAATTATTTTTCGGGTATGAATAATGAGTCTTTTTAATTAATTAAGAAATATTTAGAATGTGCCAACAAGACGATGACACGTGTCCCTCCGTTAAACCTAAAGGGCATTTGTGAGCCAAAAATATTAATAGAAGGGCATATTTGGCCCAATATATGGATGAAAGACATTATTATACCAAAACGAATAGTTCTACGTTTGATTTTGCTTACTCCTAAGCAAAAAGTAACGTATGACTACTTGCAAAATTTGTCTCTCATAATATATTCTCAATTGAGTTTTTGGCACAATATTGTACATTAATTTTGTAATTGCATCATTGAAAAAGTAAACTTCAGCTTCTTTTTAAATCAACGATGAAAAGTAAAACCTATGTTAGAAGAAAAACTGAGGAAAATAAAAGATACAAATGTGAAGGCAACCCTAAATTTTATATACTCCATCTTTAAATTTTTTATTATTTATAAATAGGACTCCTAATAAACTTTAGTTTGATATTTATGGTTAACTTAACTAAATTAAGTGTATACACTCGAAGTGGGTAAATTTTTACCATATAACGAACACATGTATATAGATTTCATGTATTATTAATTATAGCAGTAAAGTAAATCAATTCGACGGTAACCCAACCTAACAAACAAAATAACTTATGGTCGTTGAAGTATTCAGTACATGGCTAGGATGTAGAGAACATTAATGATAAAAAATGAGAAAACAAATTAACAAATAACAAACAATGAGGAGTTGTTCAAGGAAAATGTCACGATCCCAGTTTTCCCTCCGTGAACTATCGGGACGGCACCTAGTCCTTACAATTAGGTAAACCTAACAATGCGGAAAATAAACTAAACTTGCAGAATAAATAGTCAAAAGCCAAAAAAATAACTGAAGGAAACAATATCTAAATGTCGCTCGACATATACACACAACTTCTCAAAAAAAAATACTGATACACTATCCCAAAATCCAGAAGCTCAAGGATCCACAAGCTAAGAAAATACTATATAGCTCTAATCTCCAGAATGTCTAGCAAGAACAGAAAGTGCAGAAGGGCTAAATACTAAATGCAGGAATAGAAAGAGACTCCTCGGTCTACGGATGCGGCAGATATACCTCGAAGTCCCGTAGAATCGTCTAGCCTCAAGAATGGTAAGCCTGAGTAGAGCTACCTAAATCTGCACATGAAAAACATGCGTAGGAAGGGCATGAGTACACCACGTCGGTACTCAGTAAGTGCCAAGTCTAACCTCGGTTGGGTAGTGACAAGGAAGGTCAGGGCCCTACTGAGGTTAAATAAGATATAAGGTTTAAAAGTGTGAAATAAATAGTGTAAATAAGTAACATAATATAAGAAGGACAACACCAACTATCACATAGGCAAGTAAAACACAGTAAGAGTATAGCTCAGCTCCAAGATAACAACCGGGGATCTCCCAGGATACCGTCCTGTAGCCCCCAAATATAAATATCATATCCACTGGATCTTCCGGGTGTAGTCCCGTAGTCCAACTCATAAATATGCAAGGGGATCTCCTGAAATGCAATTCCGTAGTCCCAAAGTAAACATACATGGAAGCTCCTGGGATACCGTCCCGTAGTCCAAAATAAATACGCAACAACAACAAGAATTCAATCCAATCAATTGCATATCAAAGTGAAGCAGGTAATCCTAACCTAGCATGGTTCACGTAATATAAATAAGGCAGTTAAGTCAAATAAAGCAATTTAGTCAAGTAGACATGCTTCTCTAGGCTACAGCAAGTTTAGTTTCCAAACAATGTAAGCAAGAAAAAGGAAGAACACAATTCAAGGCTATTTTTAATGAAAAATTGGATTTCTAACAATTAGCACAAGTACGCGCTCGTCACCTCACGTACGAGGCATTTCAATTACCACAATATCAATCCTAAGGGGAAAGGTCCCCCCACACAAGATTAGAAAAGCCATTTACCTCGAACAAGTGCAAGTCAACTTGAAACCACGCCTTTGCCACGAGTATCCGACTCCAAATCTATTCAATTAAATTTCATAATATAAATAACACTTCAAGTAACTGATTCTATAATTAAATTCTAAGCTAATACGAAAAATTAGGTAAAATAACCAAAATGCCCCTCAGGACCACATCTCGGAATCGAGTAAAATTTATATTTTTGGAATCCTTATACTCTCACGAGTTCATACATACCAAGAATACTGAAATCAGAGTTCAATTGACCCCTCAAATACCCCTTTTTAGGTCTCTTAAACTCAAGCCCTAAATTACCCACTTTTTTACAAGTTTTCCACCACTAATTAGGTCTTTACTCACATAAATATAAGTCATGAAGTCAAAAAATATTACCTCCAAATGATTTTCCTTGAAACCCTCTTCAACCCACTTCAAAAAGCTTCAAAATCGCCTAATAATGGAGGAAACTAGGCTAAAACTCGCGAAATAACCATTTTAAAACATTCTGCCCCAGGTATTTTAATTCCTTCTTCGCGAACGCGGTCAAGGCCTCGCGTTCGCAAAACACAAAATGTCGTTGACCAAAAGTCCTCTTACGCGAACATGACACTACCCTCGCGAACGCGATGCTTCCACTGACTAACCATTCGCGAACGCGTTACACATGTCGCGAACGTGGAGAACAATTCCACCTCGAACACAGCTGACCACTTCTTCTACGCGAACGCGGTACCCTTCCCGCGAACGCGATGCTCAAACATCACCACCCTTCACGAACGCGAAGGGTAAAATCCCCCCACAACAGTTGAACAAAAACCTGCAACTTTTTAACAACTTAAAATGCTACGTTGAAGTAAACAAAGCACACCCGAGGCCCATGGGACCTCACCAAAGGCATCAACATGTCCTAAAACCTTATTCAAACTTGTACCAATCTTCAAAACACTTCAAACAACATCAAATTACCCAATATATATCAGATTTAAGCCTAAGTTTCTAAAAATCTTCCGAATTTCGCTTTTGGTCAAAAACCCAACCAAACCACCTCCGAATGACCCGAAATTTTGCACACACATCCCAAATGACATAGCGGAACTACTGCAACTCTCAAAATTCCATTCCGACCCTCGGATCAAAATCTCACTATTGAACCGAAAATCTTAAAAACCCACCTTTCGGCATTTCAAGCCTAAATTAGCTACGGACCTCCAAAACACAATACGACTACGCCCCTAAACTTGAAATCACCTAACGGATCTAACATAACCATCGAATTTCCATTCTGAGGCCGTCTTCTCACTGTTCCAACTACGGTCAACTTTTCAGCACTTAAACTCTCATTTATGGACTAAGTGTCCCAAAACTCTCCGAAACTCGAAACCGAACATCCCGGTAAATAAAAATAGCATAAATAAATTTGGAAAAAGTAGTTAATAGGGGATCGGGGCGTAAATTCCAAAAATAACTGGCCGGATCGTTACATCCTCCCAAAATTCGTTCGTCCTCTAACGAGCACAAAGACACACCTGAAGTAGTGAAAATATGAGGGTACTGGCTGTGCATATCCTACTCGGTCTCCCAGGTCGCCTCCTCGACCGGCTGAGCCCACCACTGAACCTTCACTGATGCAATATTCTGTGACCTCAGCTTCCTAACATGCCTGTCCAATATTGCCACTGGCTCCTCAACATAAGATAGATCTTTCTCCAACTGGACTGAGCTGAAATCCAACACATGCGACGGATCACCGTGATACCTCCAGAGCATCGAAACATGAAATATCGGATGAACTCCTACCAAGCTGAGAGGTAAGTCAACCTCGTAAGCAACCTCCCCAACACACCTCAATATCTTAAAAGGGCCAATAAACCTCGGACTCAACTTCCTCTTCTTTCCAAATCTCATAACACCCTTCATAGGCGAAACCCGAAGCAGAACCCGCTCTCCAACCATATAAGAAACATCACGAACCTTCCGGTCCGCGTAACTCTTCTGTCTTGACTGGGCTGTACAGAGTCTATCCTGAATCACCTTGACTCTCTCCAAAGCATCCTGGACCAAGTCTGTGCCCAATAATCTAGCCTCACATGGCTCGAACCAACCCACCGAATATCTACATCGCCTGCCGTATAAGTCCTCGTACGATGCCATATGGATGGTGGACTGACAGCTGTTATTGTAGGCAAACTGCGCCAATGGCAAGAACTGATCCGAAGAACCTCCAAACTCAATCACACACGCACGGAGCATATCCTCAAGAATCTAAATAGTGTGCTCAGACTGTCCGTCCTTCTGAGGGTAAAATGTTGTGCTCAACTCCACCCGAGTACCCAACTCCTGCTGTACGGCTCTCCAGAACTGTGATGTGAATTGAGTAACTTTGTCTAAAATGATGGAAACTAGAGTACCATGCAGACAGACAATCTCCCGAATGTAAATCTCCACCAACCGCTCCGAGGAATAGGTAGTACACACAGGGATGAAATGCGCAGACTTGGTCAGCCGATCCACAATAACCCAAATGGAATTGAACTTCTTCAAAGTCCGTGGGAGCCCAGATACAAAGTCCATAGTGATCCGCTCCCACTTCCACTCCGGAATCTCTATCTGCTGAAGCAATCTACCCGGCCTCTAGTGCTCATACTTCACATGCTGACAATTAAGGCACCGAGCTACAAACCCAACTATATCCTTCTTCATCCGCCTCCACCAGTAGTGCTGCCTCAAATCCTGATACATCTTCGCAACACCGGGATGAATGGAATACCGCAAACTATGGGCCTCCTCTAGAATCAACTCTCGGAGCCCATCAACATTGGGTATACAAACTCGACTATACATCCTCAACACTCCATCATCACCAATAGCCATATCTCAAGCACCTCCATGCAACACTTTGTACTTGAGACAAGCAAATGAGGGTCATCAAGCTGACGCTCCCATATACGATCAAATAAGGAAGACCGAGAGACCACACAAGTTAAAACCCGACTAGGCTCCGAAAGATCCAATCTCACAAAGTGGCTGGCTAGGGCCTGAACATCTAGCGCCATAGGCCTATCTACTGCTGGTAAATAAACCAAACTCCCCAAACTCTCTGCCCGGCAGCTCAAAGCATCGGCCACCACATTGGCCTTGCTTGGGTGATACAAGATAGTGATATCATAATCCTTCAGCAGCTCTAGCCATCTTCTTTGATGCAAATTAAGGTCATTTTGCTTGAACAAATAATGCAAACTCTGGTGATCAGTATATATCTCACAAGGCACGCCGTACAAGTAATGACGCCAGATCTTCAAGGCATGAACAATGGCAGCTAACTGAAGATCATGTACATGATAATTGTTCTCATGTATCTTCAACTGTTTGGACGCGTAGGCAATCACCCTACCGTCCTGCACCAATACCGTTCCAAGGCCAACTCTTAAGGCATCATAATAGACAATATAAGACCCCGAACCATGTAGGCAATATCAAAACTGGGGTTGTAGTCAGGGCTATCTTGAGCTTCTGAAAGCTCTCCTCTCACTCTTCTATCCACTGGAACGGAGCACCCTTTTGGGTCAGTCTGGTCATAGGTGCTGCAATAGATGAAAACCCTTGAAAAAATGACGATAATAACCTGCCACGCCAACGAAACTGCGGATCTATATAGTTGAGGATGGTCTGGGCCAACTCTGCACGACCTCCGCTTTCTTCGGATCCTCCTGAATACCCTCTCTCGAGACCACATGACCCAAGAATGCCACAGAATCCAACCAAAACTCACATTTTGAGAATTTAGCATATAACTTCTTCTCTCAAGGTCTGGAGCACTGTCCTCAAGTGCTACTCATGAGCTCCCCGACTCGGGGAATATACCAGAATGTCATCAATAAAAATGATCATGAACGAGTCAAGATATGGCCGAAAAACACTGTGCATCAGATGCATGAAAGCTGTTGGGGCATTAGTCAGCCCAAATGATATAATAAGGAACTCATAATGACCATACCGAGTCCTGAAGGCAGTCTTTGGGATATCTGGCTCCTGAATCTTCAACCGATGATAGCTTTAATGCAAGTCAATCTTAGAAAACATACAAGCACCATGTAACTGGTCAAACAGGTCATCAAGACGAGGCAAAGGATAGTGGTTCTTCACTGTCACCTTATTCAACTAGAGGTAATCAATACACATACGCATATAACCATCCTTCTTCTTCACAAATATATAATATAGGAGCACCCCAAGGCGATACAATAGGCCGAATAAAACCCTTATCAAGTAATTCCTACAATTGCTCCTTCAACTCCTTCAACTCAGGAGGAGCCATATGGTACAGAGGGATAGAAATGGGTTGAGTGCCCAGCAACAGATCAATGCCAAAATCAATGTCTCTATCGGGTGGCATGCCCGAAAAATCAGCTGGAAACACATTAGGGAAATCCCGTACTACTGGGGCTGAATCAACAGAAGGAGTATCCATACTGGTATCTCTCACATAAGCTAAGTACGCATCACAACCTTTCTCAACCATACGCTGAGCCTTAAGAAAAGAAATAACTCTATTGGGAGTGTAACCTAAAGCACCCCTCCACTCAATACCTGGTACACCTGGCATGGCCAATGTCACGATTTTGGCATGACAATCAAGAATAGCATAATGGGGCAACAACCAGTCCATGCCTAAGATAATATCAAAATCAACCATGCTGAGAAATAATAAATTGACTCTGGTCTCCAAACCACCAAGAACAACCAAACATGGCCGATAAACGCGGTCCATAGCAAACGAATCTCCCACAGTTGTAGAAACATAAATTGAGGAACTCAAAGAATCCCGAGGTACACCAAAATATGGGGAAAAATAAGAAGACACATAAGAATAAGTTAAACCTGGATCACATAGAACCAATGCATCTCTGTGACAGACAAAGATAGTACATATGATGACAGAATCAGAGGCGACAGCCTCAACACGGAGTAGAAGAGCATAGTATCTGTCCTGGCCTCCCCCTCAAGGGCAACATCTACCTCCTCTACCTCCACCTCTGCTTTGCTGGTCCGGTAGAGTAGCAACTGGTGCTGGAACCATAGCCTGCAAGCTCTGCGGGGCTTGCTGTGGTTGAGGAGTCGGCGGAGGTGCACCCCTTCTGAGTCTGGGGAAATCCCTCACTATATGGTGTATGTCACCACACTCAAAAGAAGCTCTGGGAGCATGTGGCGACTGTGACTGTCTCGGGCCAGATCTGCTAGACTGACCATTGGAAGCACCCCGTGCAGGAGGCACACTAGAGACTGAAGGTGCATAATAAGGCTCCTGAGGCCTAGGTGGGGCTGGAATACCATTGGCTGCTGGAAGAGCTGAATGAACAGGGCAACACATATGGAACCTACCATGACGACCTCCAGCTGGGGCATGGGCACCAGAATAATGGCCTGACTCTCGAGACCTCTTAGTCTCCATCTCATCTCTGTCCTAAGCATGCATACCCTTAATCCTCCTAGCAACACTCACCACCTGTTGATAAGATATATCCATCTCTAACTCACGAGACATGCTAGATCTGATATTGGGAATAAGCCCCTCAATGAACCGGCGAACCTTCTCGCGAACCGTAGAAACCAAAGCTAGTGCATGTTTAGCCAAGTCGATATAACAGACAGCATACTCTAAGACAATCATAGTACCCTGGCGCAAATGCTCAAACTCTGCGCACCAGGAGTCCCTAAGACTCTAGGGTACATACTCCCTCGTGAACACATATCTGAAATGAGCCCAAGTCAAGGAAGCTGCCTCATCCAGGCTGTCTAACTCATAAGCACGCCACCACTGATAGGCGGCTCCTCAAAGCTGGAAAGTAGTGACGGAAACCCCGCTCGATCCTGATATGCCCATAGTACGGAGAATACGGTAGCACTCCTCCAGAAATCCCAAGGCATCCTCTGATGCTAACCCACTAAATACAAGAGGATCATATTTCTTGAACATGCCAAGTCTCCGCTGCTCGTCCTCGGATGCCGCTGCTCTGTCTTCAGGCTAAACTGGCACTGCAGCGGCACAAGAATAATCTCTGGGACCTGATCAACATGCACTCGTTGCTCAGGAGTGCGGGCAACGGGAGTCTGTGCTCCTCCCCCGACCTGGGATGTGGGTGCAACAAGGGGAAGCAACCTTGCCTGAGCCAAAGTGGTGTACATGCTCATAAACTGTGCCAATGTCTCTTGGAGTGCTGGAGTAGTAGTGGCAGATTTATCAGGTGTCTCGACTCTAGCTGGTACTGCTGGTGGTACCTCGGCGGCAGCTCGCACGGCTGCTCTAGCTACACCACGAGCACGTCCTCGGCCTCTACCCCGGCCCCGGCTGCTGACGACTCCAGTAGGGGGCATGGGTGCCTGGTCATCTCGAGTAACACGTGTCCTCACCATCTATGAGAGAATAGAAAGACAAAAGTTTAGAATTGGGATATCAGAAATCTCGCACGACAAGGAACTCAATTGAAGTGAAATTTTCCCAAAAATTACATAGCCTCTCGTAGATAAGTACAGACGTCTCCGTACCGATCAGCGAGACTCTAATAAACCGGCTTGTGATCCATGACTCCTATGAACCTAGAGCTCTAATACCAACTTGTCACGACCTCGGTTCACACTCCGTGAACTATCGTGATGGCACCTAGTCTCTACGACTAGGTAAGCCTAACAATGCAGAAAATAAACTAAACTTGTGGAATAAATAGTCAAAATCCAAAACATTAACGGAAGGAAACAATATCTAAATTCCGCTCAGCATATACACACAACTTCTAAAAAAAAAACTATCCCAAAACCTGAAAACTCACGGATCCACAAGCTAAGAAAATACTACATAGTTATAATCTCCATAATGTCTAGCAAGAATAGAAAGTACAAAAGGACTAAATACTAAATGCAGGAATAGAAAGAGACTCCATGGTCTGCAAACGCGACAGATATACCTCGAAGCCCCGTAGAATCGCCTCGCGTCAAGAATGGTAAGCCTAAGTAGAGGTACCTGGATCTGCACATGAAAAACAGCGCAGGAAGGGCATGAGTACACTACAGCGGTACTAAGTAAGTGCCAAACCTAACCTCGATTAGGTAGTGACGAGGAAGGTCAGGGCCCTACTGAGGTTAAAAAAGATATAATGTTTAACAGTGTGAAATAAACAATATAAACAAATAACACAAGATAAGAAGGACATCAATAACTATCACAGAGGCAAGTAAAACACAGTAAGAGAATACAACTCAACTCCAAGATAACAACCGGGGATCTCCCATGATACCGTCCTATAGCTCAAAAATATAAATATCATATCTAGTGGATCTCCCTGGTGCAGTCCCATAGTCCAACTCATAAATGTACAGGGGGATCTCCCGGATTGCAATTCCGTAGTCCCAATGTAAACATACAGGGGAGATCTCGGAATACCGTCCCGTAGTCCCAAAGTAAATACGCAGCAACAACAAGAATTCAATCCAATCAATTGCATATCAAAGTGAAGAAGTTAATCCTAACCTAGCATGGTTCATGTATTACAAAGAAGTCAGTTAAGGCAAATAGAGTAATTTAGTCAAGTAGACATGCTTCTCTTGACTACAGCAGGTTTAGCTTCCAAACAGTGTAAGCAAGAAAAAGGAAGAACACAATTCAAGGCTATTTTTAATGAAAAACCAGATTTCCAACAATTAGCATAAGTAAGCGCTTGTCACCTCATGTACGAGACATTTTAATTACCACAATATCAATCATAAGGGTAAAGGTCCCCCACACAAAGTTAGATAAGCCACTTACCTTGAACAAGTGCAAGTCAACCCGAAACTATGCCTTTGCCACGAGTATCCAACTCCAAATGGCCCAAATCTATTCAATTAAATTTCATAATATAAATAATACTTCAAGTAACTGATTCTATAATTAAATTCTAAGCTAATACGTGAAATTAGGTAAAATGACCAAAATGCCCCTCAGGACCACGTCTCAGAATCAGGTAAAATTTAAATTTTCTAAATCCTCATACTCTCACAAGTTTATACATACCATGAACACTGAAGTCGGAGTTCAATTAACCCCTCAAATACCCCTTTTTAGGTCTCTTAAACTCAAGCCCAAATTACACACTTTTTCACAAGTTTTCCACCACTAATTAGGTCTTTAATCACATAAAAACGAGTCATGAAGTCAAAAAATATTACCTCCAAGTGATTCCCCTTGATTCTCCCATCAACCCACTTCAAAAAGCTTCAAAATCGCCTAACAATGGAGGAAACTAGACTAAAACTCACTAAATATCCCTTTTAAAATACTCTGCCCATGTATTTTAATTCCTTCTCCACGAACACGGTCAAGGCCTCGCGTTCCCGAAGCACAAAATGCCGTTGACCAAAACTCCTCTTACGCAAACGCGACACTACCCTCGCGAATGCGATGCTTCCACTGACCAACCATTCGCAAACGCGTTACACATCTCGCGAACACAGAGAAAATTTCCACCTCGAACCCAGCTGGCCACTTCTTCTACGCGAACGCAGTACCCTTCCCGCGAATGTGATGCTCAAACATCACCACCCTTCGCAAACGCGGAGCCTTCATCGCGAACGCAAAGGGTAAAATCCCCCTGCAATAGCTGAACAAAAACTTGCAACTTTTTAACAACTTAAAATGCTCTGTTGAGCATCCAAAGTACACCCGAGGCCTCTGGGACCTCAACCAAAGGCATCAACATGTCCTAAAACCTTATTCAAACTTGTACCAATCTTCAAAATACTTCAAACAACATCAAATTATCCAAAATACATCGGATTCAAACCTAAACTTCTAAAAATCTTCCGTATTTTGCTTTTTATCAAAAACCCAACCAAACCCTCTTCGAATGACCCGAAATTTTGCACACACATCCCAAATGACATAACGGAACTACTACAACTCTCAGAATTCCATTCCGACCCTCAGATCAAAATCTCACTATCGAACCGAAAACCTTAAAAATCCATCTTTCGGTATTTCAAGCCTAAATTAGCTATGGACCTCCAAAACACAATCCGGCCACGCCCGAAATAACCTCACGGAGCTAACGGAACCATCGAATTTCCATTCCAAGGTTGTGTTCAGACTGTTTCGACTACATTCAACTTTCCAATACTTAAACTCTCATTTAGGGACTATGTGTCCCAAAACTCTCTAAAACTCAAAACCGAACATCTTGGCGAATCAAAATAGCAGAAATAAACTTGGAGAAAGTAGTTAATAGGGGATCGGGACATAAATTCCAAAAACGACCGGCCAGGTCGTTAAAATCACTACTGTTGTATTTGAGAAAAGAGTTACAAGAAAAATGTTTCACAGGAGATGTGTTGATGGACAACCTTTGATCTTCATCAAATTTATGTTGGGTTTTCACACTTCTTAGTACTCATAAATTGAAATTACATAAAAAGGTGGATCTCACAGTATTTGATCGGTCATAGCATTAGAGAATTCAAAGGATCATATGTGGAATGATACTCCTACCTTTTGTAATGCTTTCCTTGACTTTATAAAGTTCATTTTAACATAATTATATATGCCACCTACAATTGAAGATATGCACATATAAAAAAAGAACATCTATAGAAGAAGTACAAGCAAGAAGATAATAACATTTACTACACAGACTAAAACTCATCATAAAAGAATGATTAAGAAAAACAGAAAAAATAAAAGGAGGACATCCCAAGTGTATAAGACCTAAGATTCTTAGTGATGGAAGATGTATCGACCCGACTGATCGTTTTGAGATCTAGCGTGTTGTTTGGTGGTTTGAGACCATAAATAGCTTCACTTCAGGTATTATGACTTGTACGTGTGGTCGAAATTGAATTTTGGAAAGTTCGGAGTTGATTTGAAAAGAAAATTCTAATTCAGGAAGCTTTAAGTTGGAGGAATTGACTAAGGTTTGACTTTTGAGTAAAAGACCTCGGAATTATGATTTGAAGGTTCCAACAAGTTCGTATGATGATTTTGGACTTGGGCATATGTCCGAATCGTATTTTGGATGACCCGGAAACGTTTTGGTGCCAATTGTAGGAAGTTGGTATTTTGGAAGAATTTCATAAATTTGGGTTGAAGTGCATTTCATTGATATCGATGTTCGGTTGGGATTACGAGTCTGGGAATAGCTCCATATGGTGATTCTAGTCTTAGGAGCACGTTCGAAGTGGATTTGGAGGTCCGTAGGTCATTTCAAGATCATTTGGCGAAAGCTGAAAATTTGAATGAGGTCAATGAGACGTGATTTGATAGGTTTCAGCTTCTAAGGTAGAAGTTTGAAGTTCTAAAGTTCATTAAGCTTGAATTGGGGTACGTTTTGTGGTTTTAGCGTTGTTTGGCATGATTTGATGCCTCGAGCATGTTCGTATTAAGTATTGGGACTGGTTGGTGTGATTAGACGGGATCCCGGGGGCCTCAGATATTTTTTGGAGTGGTTTCAGATCAATTTTGGATGAAAAGCTGTTGCTGGTTCTAGTGGTTACTGGTCTTGGATGCAGGTCTTGAAAATGCGAGGTTTTGATCGCATTTGCGAGGAAATAGTCACATTTGCGAGGATGGGAAATTTCTAAGGGGTTCGTATTTGCGATAATGCCCTCTTCGCATTTGCGAATATTTTGGTCGCAAATGCGACCTTCGTAGGGGTGGCTTTGCTTCGCATTTGCGATGCTTTTGTCGCAATTGCGACCATTGTATTCGAGAACAAGATGTCGCAAATACGACATCTGCGACTGGAGCAAGGGCTTTTATTTTGGGACTTAGCTCATTTCCTTCATTTTCCATTTGGACTTAGACGATTTTTAGAGCATTTTGAGAGGGGTTCCATCAACATCAAGAGGTAAGTGATCCCTATCAATTCTTTAGTTAAATATACAAATCTTAAGTAGATTTAGCATGGAAAATGGTGGGATTTATGGAGTTTTTTAAAAAAAATCTAAAAATTAGTATTTTTGGATTTTGACCACGAAATTGGATATGAAATTTGGAATAAATTATATATTTGAGTTCGTGGTGTTATGGGTAAAGTTTATCTTCAATTTTTTTTGAAATCTAGGCAAGTGGGACCAAGGGTTGATTTTATCGACTTTTCGAGCGGAGTTGGAAATTTATTGTAAATTGGATTATAATGAGTATTAGAGTGTATATTTATGGATTTGAACATTTATTAACTAGTTTTGGAGTGATGTGCATTGGCTTGAGTTGTTGGAATTGGAGCCGGTTAAGGAATTTCGGAGCGAGGTAAGTCTCTTTTCTAATCTTGTAAGAGGGAATTAACCTCATAGGTAAATTGATTTAATATGTGCTTCTATTTGTGGGAGTACGTATGCACGAGGTGACGAGAGTCCGTGCGTAGTTACTATTATGCTTATGTCCGTGTATTCTAGGACCCAAATCATGTTATAGTTGCGATGCTTTCACCCTACTTGTTAATTTATTGCTTAAATCATATTGAAACTTGATAAAGAAATGTAAAAGGTTAAAATTTATTTTCTTGACCGTTAATGAGAATTGGTATTTCATTGAATAATTTCCCCTTAATGAACCTGGAATTGGTTGTTTTAAAATGTATTTTCTCTTCTTGTGGAGCGAGCCGAACACCTTGGTAGCAGATAGATGCATCTATAATTCGTGACGTTCGACCCGTAGTAGTGCACAGTTTAAATATTTTATATTGGATCAGGCTGTACGACCTTGGCATGATTTGCACATGATAAATTTTTGGAACTAATAATAATTAATAGTGCTTTATTGACTTGAGATATAAATGTTAAATGACGAAAATAAAATTTGAAATTTCCTATTAATAAAAAAATTATTTACTTACTTCTAGCTGTTGATTATCAGTTGCTTATTACAACCCCATGCTTAATTATAATATCGATATTTTATTGTTAGTCCATAATATGTGTTAGAGTCGACCCCTCGTCACTACTTCTTCGAGGTTAGACTAGATACTTACTAGGTACATATTTTTTTTACGTACTCATACTACACTTGCTGCACATTTTTTGCACGTACATATATGTCTAGTGGCCTTGTTGTGCGGTTATTTGCGGGGACTTAGGTGAGCTATATTTTATGTTACGAGTCCGCAACACACAGAGTCTCTATCAGAGTCATTTACACTATCCTGTCTAATTGTATTCCAGACAGATGTGGTATTTTACTATGTTTCCTAGTTGATGCTCATGCACTTGTGATACTAAATTTTAGGGTTGCTTACGGGTTGTTCATTAATGTAGATGCAAAAATATTTTCATTCACATTTGTAAATTCCATTTTGTACTTAGTGATTAAAGAAAATTATGATTTTAGATACTAATATGAGTAAGTAAGATAATCATTTATTGTTTACTTGCCTGACAGCGGTGTTAGGTGCCAACACGATCTTTAATAAATTTTGGGTCGTGACTGGAGATCCAATATATATATATATATATATATATATATTT
>MU710482.1:4132-45369 GCA_026770625.1 Nicotiana glauca | reverse complement strand
ATATATATATATATATATATATATATATATATATATATATATATATATATTTGGCACAATTATTTTAGTATACGGTATTGGTGCATAACTTTCATTGTTTAGGGATTAAGGAAGAAAAAACGTATCGTGTTATTTGTGGGCAATATTTAGGGATTCAACTTTAACTTTGATAAGCTAGCATTTGGCCATAGATCCCAAATTTATTTTGAAAAATTTGATTTGGGTGAAGTTTAGTTTGAAGATGAAAATGTGTTTGGACATATGTTTTCAAAACATATTTTCCAACTTTATTTTGAAAAAACATGTATATAATTCCCAAGTTTTGGGATTTTTGCCCAAATTCAGCTCAATAGCTGATTTTGGAATTTAAAATTCTTAATTTGGGATTTGCCAAAATATGAGCAAAATTTATGGCTAAACATAAGTTTTGAAAATAAATCTCAAATTTATTTTGGCAAAACTTATGGCCAAATTTATTTTGAAAATATACTACTAACTTTGTGTGTGAAATTTCATGTAATAAGTACCAACTTTGCCTTTTTGACTTGCATTAAAATTCTCATTTTTGTTTTATTTTAGGAATGATTGTGATAACTTTTACATTGAATTTTGATTATTGTTTCATTATATTGGGTGATTGTTGTTGTTGTTATTAGTAAATATGATTACATGCTCAAAATAAATGATAATTTGAGACTATAAGGTTATTTGCCTCATCTGAAAATAATTGATATGATTTGTATCCTGATATCTTTAATGGCCTTTTGACAGTTGAAAGAGATTATCTTGCAAATTTATTAAAATCTATTATGCTTCCATGTGTAGTTTACAACTATATATCTCTTAAGCGATATTTTTCTTGACTATCTCGATTAATTTATAATATATGTGCGTTTTAATGCCATAAGTAATTAATCAAGAGAGATTGATTTTTCGCATTTTTATAAGATTAGTAGGGAAAAAAGGTAATTAATTTGATTGTTCAAGGACGGGCAACGGTTTCACATTTTCTTGAGGGTTTGAATATGAGAAAGAAAAAAAATATAACACTTGAGAAATATTCGAGTGCTAAATTATGCATTTTATTGGCATGTGATTTTTATAAATTGAGAAAGAGATGTCAGTCAAAGAAGAGTAAGATAGAGAATTATAACTAAGATAATTGAAGAAATGACTATTGGACCTCTTAATAAATCACATAAATCATGAACATTATGAGGAAAAGTTGATCAAGAGGGAAAAAATGTTTTATAATTTTTCATTAGATCAATAGAGGTAAAAATGGGAAAGAAAATAAGAAATGGTGGGAACCGATAAACAGTTCTTTGAATGGGTATACATGAGGAATACAAGGAAAGGAAGGGCGAATAAAGAAAAAAAATAACAAAAAGGAAAATGGGAGTTTATAAAATATCAAGGAAGTAGTTAGAATATGATCAAAGGAAAAACTTTCTTTTTCCCTTTCCTTTGTAATATATATAAAATCATGAAAATAGAAGCTTTTAAAAAATATTTACTAAAAATCTTATAATAAAATTGAGATGGGAGGGTTACGTTTAGTGTCTACAACTGTCATTTTAAACTAGAAATGCGTAAAATTTTGAGATAAAGAAGTAGACCAAGAATAATTTTTGACTTAGCTATTTATTAGATAAAAATAATTTCTATAATAGCATGTCTGTTTTAATCATATTGTTTTAATTCAGTTATTTAGAGAA
Source organism: Nicotiana glauca (assembly GCA_026770625.1). NCBI lineage: Eukaryota > Viridiplantae > Streptophyta > Magnoliopsida > Solanales > Solanaceae > Nicotiana > Nicotiana glauca. Next base: position 43,651 of record MU710482.1, on the reverse strand, counting down.
GGAATATATCATTAATTTAAGCACGTGAAGTGCAGACAAATTTACTAGTTATATATACAACCTATAACGGAAGATATGCATATATAAAAAGAAAAAAACATCAATCGAATTAGAAGTAAAAGCGAGAAGCTAATAACCTTTGAGAAACTCATCCATAAAAGAATGAACAAGAAAAATAGAAAAAATAAAAGGAGGACATCCCAAGTTTATAAGACCTAAGATTCTTGGTGATGGAAGGTAGAAAAAGATAATGCTTTCTCTATTTTGCACTATTTATACTTTTATAACGATTCGGCTGTTGGTTTTGAGACTATTAGCCCGAATTCTCTATTTACTGCTTCCTCTATATCATTTTTATGCTTATGTGACTTGCCGGGAGCATTTATTTTTGGTTTCGGAGTGAAATGTGACACTTAGTCCCTAAAATGAAAGCTTAAGTTCTAGGAATCTGACGGTAGTTGGGATTGTGCGAAGACTACTCCGAAATGGTGTTTCGTCGATTTCGTTAGTTTTGTTGGGTATTTTAGACTTAGGAGCGTGTCCGAATTGTGATTTGGAGGTCCGCAATTAAATTAGGCTTGAAATGGCGAAAGATTGAATTTTTGGGAAGTTTGACCGGGAGTGGACTTTTTGATATCCGGGTCGGATTCCGATTCTGAAAGTTGGAACATCTCCGTAATGTCAAATATGACTTGTTTGCAAAATTTGGGGTCAATAGTATATGATTTGATAGGTTTCGGCATTGGTTGTAGAAGTTTGAAGTTTCAAAGTTTATTAAGCTTGAATATGGGTGCAATTTTTATTTGAGGTCCTAGGGTCCCCGGGTAAATTTCGGATGGTTAACGGATCGAATTGGGAATTGGAAGAATTGTTGAAGCATTGATGTTCTGGTGTCATCGCACCTGTGGTGGCTTGGCTGCAGTTGCAGCCTCAAGAGCGAGTGTGTGGCCGCAGGTGCGAGGGCGGCTTGGCCCAGATGGGGGCGAAGGTGCAAAAGGGAAGCCGATCTGCGCATCCGTAGATGCGGAGATGTGACTGTAGAAGCGGATAAGGTCGGCCTGGGTAGGGTCGCAGAAGCGGAAGGTCCTCCGCAGAAGCAGGCCCACAGGTGCGAGTTCTTGTCCGCAGAAGCAGAATTTTGTCTTTGAGTGGATTCCACACCTACGATGAAATTTCCGTAGGTGCGAGATCGCTGGGCAGAAAAGGGGAAATTTCGATGGTTTGATCTTATTTTTATTTAGGGACTTTGACAGCTCAGATTAAGATAAAAATTTGAGGGATTTTCATAGGAAGCAATTGGGTAATGATTCTTAACTCATTTTTGGTTATATCCCGCTTATCTATCGTTAATTTCATCATTTAATTAACGTTTTGGGTTGAAAATTTTGGGGGAAAAGTTGCAAAGTTCTTCAACTGAATTTTGGGTTTTGATATCGGATTTGCATACTTTTGGTGTAAGTGAACTCGTGATTTAATGGGTGTTCATATTTTGTGACTTTTACCCGATTCTAAGACGTGGGCCCATGTCTACTTTTTGGGGCGATCTTCAAATTTATTGTTAAAGTCTTAATTTAATTAATTAGATTAGTTTCTTATAATTATATTTACGGTATATAATTACTTTTGACTAGATTTGGGCCATTCGGAGTGAGAAAGACGAGGAAAAGGGCATTCTTATTGACTGATTAAGCTTGGTTTGAAGTAAGTGTCTTGCCTAACCTTATATGGGAGAAATCCCCTTAGGATTTGGTACTATTGTGATAATTTTGTTATATGTGAGTGCCGTGTATGCAAAGTGACGAGTGTGTATACGGGCTAATTATTATAAAATCCGATTTTTCTTAAGCAGTAACCTGTTACATCTTAGCTGAGTTATACCAGCATGTGTAGTTATCCTGTTTAGCCTAATATTGCATTGTTATGTGTCTTAATTGCTTATTTGAAATCTGTACGTCATTCTTAGTTGATTTCCTGTTATTCCTTGACTTGTGTTTAGTCTTAAACTATAAGAATTCTTGCTGTTAATTGTTGTTTCCATCGATTTCGAGCTATGTGTTTACTTTTGGGACTACGAGACGGTACCTCGGGAGATCCCCATTGAATATATACTTTTGGGACTACGAGACAGTACCTCGGGAGATCCCACGCTGAATATTTACTTTTGGAACTACGAGGATGTACTTCGGGAGATCCCCTATTGAGTATTTACTTTTGGGACTATGAGACGCTATCTCGGGAGCGCCCCTGTTGTTCACCCTATGTGCTGTGTTGTTATTTTCTATAATTCCTCATTGCTAATTCTCAATCATTCATTATATTACTATATCTTCTGCCTTATTTTTTATATTCCAGTAGGGCTCTGACCTGACCTCGTCACTATACTACCGAGGTTAGGCTTGCCACTTACTGGATATCGTTGTGGTATAATCATGCTACTCTACTGTACATGTTTTGTGTGCAGACCCAGCTACCTCCTACCAGCCTCGCTACTAGTTGAGAGTACTTGCTGCTACTTTAGAGACTTCAAGGTATATCTGCCAGCGTCCCCCTCTATCATTTATGTCGTTTCTCCTTTATGTTTTCCTAGTTACTGATGTAAGGAGACATTTAGAACAAATTCTTGTAGCTTGTGACTTGTGGCTATCGGATTTTCAGCTATCTAGTTATCTGTTGAAGTTTAGTTGTTAAATTCTGTTATTATTTCTGTTATTCTGCAATGGTTAGGCTTCCCAGTCCTAGAGACTAGGTGCCGTCACTGATGACATCCAAACCCACTACTAAAAAGTAAATAGACACGATCGCATGCAATATAATTTACCCAACTATGAGTCGGGGTCGAATCCCACAAAGAACAATAAGTAGGCAATTAGGAATGTAAGAGAATTATCACTTGTTATTCAATACCAAACACTTAGAATTGATTTGAGAAAATAGTTATACCTAAATGCGAAAATGTGAACTAACCTAGAAAACAAGTAAAATGATCAATGACCACAAGTATGGTTGCATTGAGAATTACACTCAAGTAATGATCCAATGTATTTTACGATTTTACAAATTTGAGCGAGTTTATATTAATTAGCCACGAGCAATAATTCTATATTAGCTTCTTCCAAAGACTAACAAGACTTTCTAGTTGAATTATCCCTAAAATAATTAAGAGATTAAGCACACCCGGATATTGCTACAAGTAGTTCAATCCTATCCCTAGGTAGAATCTATAAAATAAGGGTTAAAGCCTCAAGTTCTTGTTAATTAATATTTGTCAACCCCAAATATTTCAAAATTAATTCGGAGTTAATGGGCGAGTCCTAGGGTTAGCTAATCTCTTTGGAAACATTAAAGAACAAGAATATTTAAAGTAACAATAACTCACTTCATAAAAGAATAAAAATCATTCAATACTTAAGCACAACAAGGTATTTAATCCACACTTTAAATATGAATATTCCCATAAACAAGATTCAAGTATTAGAGAAAATACTACACTTAGATATACAATACAAAATAAGGAAATGAAGAAATAAACATAAATGGGTAAGAAATTCTTAACCACAAGCTTCAAATCCTCAAAATTCAAGTGTGTGTGCAAACCTTAGCTTCCAAAACTTGTTCTCTCTCACCTTAGGAACTGAAAATATGCCAAAAGATTTTCCAAAGATCTGCTGGTTTGGGTATTAAAGGGCTTGGGGCCAAAAAATGTGAAGATACAAAAGTGCCAGAACCGAAGCATGATTTTCGTAATTGCTGTGACGACCCAAAGGGTCATCATTTGTTTTCTTAGTCATTCCTTGCTTTTGAGGCCTTGAAAACCTCACTTTTAGTTGCCTCAATTTGCATGCGCAGTCTGAGCATGCAGCTAGAAATTTTTTATGTTGAAATATATGAATTATGTGAAAAATTTGAAGAATTTTGATATTAATATGATTAAAGTTGACTTTGGTCAATATTTTTGGTAAACAGATCCGGACCCGTGATTTGACGGTCTCGGGAGGTCCGTAGAAAAATATGGGACTTGGGCGTATGCCCGGAATTGAATTCCGAGGTCCCAGGCCCGGGAAATAAATTTTTTCGTGAAATTGTTTTCTGAAAATGTTTAAGGAAAATGAAAATGAAATTTAATCAAAAAGTAATGGTATCGGGCTCGTATTCTGGTTCCGATGCCCGGTACAGGTCATATNAGCCTTAAATTGGAAAATTTTGAAGTTTATGAAATTTGAAAGATTTCTTGGATTTTAGGCTCAAATCATTGATTTTGATGTTATTTTGGCGATTTGATCGCTCGAACAAAGTTCGTATGATGTTTTTGAGTCATTGTGCATGTTTGGTTTGGAGCCTCGAGGGCTCGGGTGAGTTTCGGATAGGTGTCGGAGTGTTTTGGACTTAGAAAATCTGGTGTTTTTACTGGTTGCTGGTGTCCAGGTTTTTGTTCTATGCGATCGCATAGGCATGTCTGCGATCGCATAGAGTTAATTGGGAAGTCATTAATTTGTTCTATGCGATCGCATTGGTTCTTCCACGATCGCATAGAGTTAATTTGGTAGCCATCAATTTGTTCTATGCGATCGCATTACTCCTATGCGATCGCATAAAGTAAATCTTGAAGTCCAGAAATCCTTCTATGTGATCGCATTACTCCTACGCGATCGCATAGAGTAAATACTGAGGCCTGGGATTCCTTCTATGCGATCACATTACTTCTCCGCGATCGTATAGAGAAAAGTTCAGCCCCCCTTCTTTTCTTCTATGCGATCGATCCTAGGCCCTGCGATAGCATAGAGCAAATTCTGCCCAGTGCTTTAAAGACCCAAAAACAGAACAGAAACGGGATTTTCATCCCATTTCTCAAACCCTCTCTTCTCCACAGCTTTTGGGCGATTCTTGGAGCAATTCTTTACCAAAATTCATTGGGTAAATATTGTTTAACTCGTCTTCTTCATTTTTCATCAACATCAATCAAATTCTTAGGCCTAAACATGTGAAAATATGTAGAAAATTAGAGAATTGGGTAGAGTTAGAGTTTTCAAAGATTTGGTAATTTAGACCTCGTTTTGGGGTCGAACTTGAGAACAAATTATATATTCGGGCTCGGGAGTGAATGGGTGATCAGAATTTGGTTTGAACCTCGTGTTTTGACCTCTTGGGCCCGGGGTCAATTTTAACATTTTTGGGCAGAATGTTTTAGAAAATATATTTAGCCATTTAGATTAGTTTGTGAAGTATTATTGATGATATTAAATCAATTGTGTATAGATACGATTGAATTGGAGCCAAATTCGAAAGGAAAAGGCATTGCTAAGGATTGAGTTAGCCGTAAACCTTCGAGATAAGTGTTTGATATATCTTAGTTTGAGGGAATAGAAGTTGAGTATAATTGCTATTTGTTATGTGTTGTGTCCGACGTATAGGCATGGTGACGAGTATCTATACGTTGGGGGTCGAGCATGACCGTGAGTCTTAAATGAATTAGATTTCAAATTTCTTATGTGATTCTATGAAAGAATTAATTGTTGAGCCTTGGCACCGAGTTATTGTTTCTCTTGCCAATTATATATATATATTGAGAACTATGTTAAAAGTGAAATGGGAGCGGGTGGTACGCCTACCACAAGATATTAATTGAAATGGGAGCGGGTGGTACGCCTACCACAAGATATTAATTGAAATGGGAGCGGGTGGTACGCCTACCACATGATATTATATTGAAATGGGAGCGAGTGGTACGCTTACCACAACTTATATTGATTATTATTATTGGCCATAGTTGCCGGTGACATATTGTGCATTGTGTTGATAATGAAATGGGAGCGGATGGTACGCCTACCACAAGATATTATATTGAAATGGGAGCGGGTGATACGCCTACCACAAGATATGAAATTGAAATGGGAGCGGGTGGTACGCCTTCCACATGATATTATATTAAAATGGGAGCGGGTGGTACGCCTACCACAAGATATGAAATGAAATGGGATCGGGTTGCACGCCTGCAACAAGATGAGTTGAACTTGAAAGTGATTTTTATTCGTTTATTTCGGATATTATATTTTGTTGCCACCCCATAGTATGTTTTCCCCCTTCCCAATTATTACATGTTATTTCCTGTCATTTCTTGTTGTATATATATTTTTAAACTCCACAGGTTTATGTGAGTGTCTGGTTCTAGCCTTGTCACTACTTCGCCGGGATAGGCCAGACACTTACCGGCATATGGGGTCGGTTGTGCCGATTCTACACTCTGCGCTCTTTTTGCGCAGATACAGGTTTCGGACAGCAGCAACAGTAGTAGTGCGAGTGTTTGCATTCCGACCATCGAGGCACTGAGGTAGCCTTGCAGGTGTCCGCAGGACCCGGCGTCTCCTCTATCTTTATTTTCATTCTGTTATCTCATGTATTCGAGACAAACATTTTTATATTTCTTTCAAATGGTTGTGTTTAGTATTCTTAGAAGTTCGTGAGTATTGTGACACCAGTTCTTGGGTAATGATCTATGTTTGGATTTCTGCATCGCATCTAGTAACATTTACTAAGTCTTCCGCTAAACTAATTTATTCCGCTGTAATCATATTATTATTGCTAATTGTTTTAAAATAAAAGTTGAAAGGAATGGAGATATAAGTAAGAGTTGGCTTGCCTAGCCCCCACTAGTAGGCGCCATCACGACTCCCGATGGTAGGAAATCCAGGTCGTGACAAGTTGGTATCATAGCTCTAGGTTGCATAGGTCTCACAACTCACGAACAACCTTAGTAGAGTCCGAGGGATCGGTACAGATACGTCTGTATTTATCCCCAGAGGCTACAGAGTTAGGAAAAAATTTCACCTTTATTCTTTCTTGTCATGCGAATTTGTTCTTCAAATGCTAATTGAATTTCTATTCTATTCTTCCACAGATGGCAAGAACACGTGCTTCCTCATCTACTGATCAACAATTTGAGGCCCCGGAAGCAGCTCCCGCTAGGGGCAGAGGCCGAGGTCGAGGCCATCCTAGAGGCCGAGGTAGGGGCAAAGCTCAGCCCCGAGCAGTAGCACCAGTGGCGGAGCCTCAGATTCATGTTGAGGGGGAGGTTCCAGCCCCAGCAGCTCCAGTGGGCCCAGCTCAGGTCCCAGAAGGGTTCATTGCTACCCCAGTTCTTCAGGATGCTCTGGTCCGATTGGTGGGCTTTGTGGAGTGTGTCACCCGAGCAGGGTTTCTTTCGGCAGCACCAGCCACTTCTCAGGCTGAAGGAGGTAATTAGACTCCCGCTACGCGCACTCCAGAGCCAGTAGCTCCCCAGGTTCAAGTCCAGTAGTTCAGCCAGGCATAATGACTCAGACTGGTGAGGGTGCAGCTATGTCCGCCGATGCTTTATGGAGATTGGACAGATTCACCAAGCTCTTCACTGCCACATACAGTGGCACTTCTTCAGAGGATCCCCAGAACTTTTTATATAGCTGCCATGAAGTTCTCCGTACTATGGGTATTATGGAGACCAATGGTGTTGATTTTGCCACTTTTCGTCTATCTGGATCCGCCAAGACTTGGTGGAGAGACTATTTTTTATCCAAACCAGCAGGGTCGCCATCTTTGACTTGGGACCAGTTTGCAGAGTTGTTTTTGGAAAAGTTTCTTCTAGTGACTCAGAGGGAGGCTCTTCGCAGACAGTTTGAGCGCCTCCATCAGGGCTCCATGTCAGTCACTCAGTATGAGACTCGGTTCATTGACCTAGCTCGGTATGCCATTGTCATACTTCCCACCGATAGAGAGAGGGTGAGGAGGTTTATTGATGGTTTGATTCAGCCAATTCGTCTTCAGATGGCTATGGGAGCCGGGAGTGAGATCACTTTTTAGTTGGCGGCCAATGCAGCCCGCCGGATCGAGATGGCTCTATCTCAGGGAGGAGGTCATGGGTCGGATAAGAGGCCCCGTAAGTCAGGCAGATTCAGTGGTACCTCGTCTGGAGGTAGAGATTCTTATGGTAGAGGCCATCTCTCTAGGCCTTTTCAGTCAGCCCTTCAGGTTTCTCACGGTACTTTAGGTGGTCGTGGTCCTCAGCCGTATTACTCTGATCAGCAGTTGTACAGTGAACCATCATCACCTATCAGTGCACCACCACTTCAGAGTGTCCAGAGCCGTCATCCCCAGCAGCCGAGGGCATGTTTCACGTGTGGATACACAAGGCACATTGCCAGGTATTGCCCTCGAGCTTCGAGTAGTTCCCAGCACCAGAATTCTCGTGCTATGATTCAGGCACCGAAAGTTCTACAGCGTGCCCAGCCAGCTAGAAATGGTGGCATGGGTATTAGAGGTGGAGGTAGAGGTCATAGAGGTGGAGCGCAAACCGATAGAGGTAGAGGCCAGCCAGCAGCTGATCGTCCCAGAGATATTGCTTTGGGTAGTAGGGCCCAGCCCCGATGTTATGCACTTCCTGCCAGACCAGAGGCTGAGTCCTCAGATGCGGTTATTACAGGTATTATTCTGGTTTGTGATAGAGAGGCTTCAGTGCTATTTGACCCTGGGTCTACATATTCGTACGTGTCCTCCTATTTTGCACCGTACCTGGTTCAGCCTAGCGATCCACTAGGTGTTCTTGTTTATGTGTCTACACCAGTGGGTGATTCTATTGTGGTCGATCGAGTTCATCGGTCTTGTATTGTGGTGATTGGGGGTCTTGAGACCCGTGTTGATTTATTGCTCTTAGATATGGTTCACTTCGATATTATATTAGGAATGGACTGGCTATCTCCATATCATGCTATCTTGGATTGCCATGCCAAGACTGTGACCTTAGCTTTGCCGAATTGGCCTCGTGTAGAGTGGAAAGGAATTTTTGGTCATACTACCCGCAATGTTATTTCGTATGTTAAGGCTCGGTGTATGGTTGAGAAAGGGTGTTTGGCTTATCTAGCATATGTTCGTGATTCCAGTGCCGAGGTTCCTTCTATTGATTCTGTGCCCGTGGTTCGTGAGTTTCCTGAAGTTTTCCCTTCAGACATGCCGAGTATGCCGCCCGACAGTGATATTGATTTTTGCATTGATTTGGCTCCGGGCATTCAGTCCATTTCTATTCCACCATATCGCATGGCTCCGCCAGAGTTAAAGGAATTGAAGGAACAGTTGCAGGATTTACTTGAAAAAGGTTTCATTAGACCTAGTGTTTCGCCGTGGGGTGCGCCGGTATTATTTGTAAAGAAGAAAGATGGTTCGATGAAAATGTGCATTGATTACCGGCAATTGAACAAGGTTACAATCAAAAATAAATATCCACTGCCGCGGATTGATGATTTATTTGACCAGCTTCAGGGTGCCAAGGTGTTTTCAAAGATAGACTTGAGATCGGACTAACATCAGTTGAAGATTAGGGCATCTGATGTTCCTAAGACAGTATTCCGCACTCGGTACAGTCATTATGAATTCCTGGCCATGTCTTTTGGGTTGACAAACGCCCGAGCAGCTTTTATGGAATTGATGAATCGAGTGTTCAGGCCTTATTTAGACTTGTTCGTGATCGTCTTCATTGATGACATATTGATATACTCCCGCAGTCAGGAGGAGCATGCGCAGCATCTCAGAGTCGCTCTTCAGACTCTGAAAAATAGCCAACTATATGCAAAATTTTCAAAGTGTGAGTTTTGGCTAAGTTCAATTGCATTCCTGGGTTATATTGTGACTGCAACAGGTATTCAGGTTGATCCAAAGAAGATTGAGGCAGTCAAGAACTGGCCTAGACCAACATCAGCCACAGAGATTCGGAGTTTCTTGGGATTAGCAGGTTATTATCGGCGGTTCGTGGATGGGTTTTCATCTATTGCAACCCCGATGACCAGTTCGAATGGTCAGATGAATGTGAGGCGAGCTTTCAGAAGCTCAAGGCAGCCTTGACCACAGCACCTGTGTTGGTTTTGCCCACAGGTTCGGGACCCTATACTGTCTATTGTGATACTTCCCGTATTGGGATTGGTGCAGTGTTGATGCAGGATGGCAAGGTTATTGCCTATGCTTCGAGGCAATTGAAGATTCATGGAAAGAACTATCCAGTACATGACTTGGAGTTGGCGGCGATTGTTCACGCATTGAAGATTTGGAGGCATTATCTGTGTGGCGTGGCATGTGAAGTATTCACCGATCACAAGAGTCTTCAGTACCTTTTTAAACAGAAGGAGTTGAATTTGAGGCAGAGAAGTGGTTGGAATTGTTGAAAGATTATGATATCACCATTTTATATCACCCGGGAAAAGCAAATGTGGTGGCCGACGCTTTGAGCAGGAAGTCATACAGTATGGGCAATCTTGCTTATATTCCGGTCAGTCAGAGGCCGCTTGCTTTGGATGTTCAGGACTTAGCCAACCGACTTGTGAGGTTGGATATTTCTGAGCCTAGTCGAGTGCTAGCTTGCACGGTCGCTCGCTCTTCATTATCGGAGCGTATCCGCGATCGGCAGTTTGATGATCCTCATTTATGTGTCCTTAAAGACACGGTTTAGCGAGGAGGAGCCAAGAAGGTCACCTTAGATGCTGATGGAGTTTTGAGATTGCAAGGGCGAATTTGTGTGCCAAATGTTGATGGACTTCGAGAATTGATTTTAGAGGAAGCTCACAGTTCCCGGTATTCTATTTATCCAGGTGCAGGAAAGATGTACCAGGATTTGCGGCAACATTATTGGTGGCGTAGAATGAAAGAGGATATTGTGGCATATGTAGCACGGTGTTTGAACTGTCAACAGGTTAAATATGAGCATCAGAGACCTGGTGGTTTATTTCAGAGAATTGAGCTTCCTGAGTGGAAGTGGGAGCGGATCTCCATGGACTTCGTTACTGGCCTTCCGATGACTCGGAAGAAGTTTGATGCTGTTTGGGTTATGGTTGATAGGCTGACCAAGTCAGCGCATTTTGTTCCGGTTGCCACAACCTATTCGTCCTAGAGGTTAGCGGGGATTTATATCAAAGAGATTGTTCGCCTTTATGGGGTGCCTATATCTATCATTTCGGATCGAGGTCTGCAGTTTACCTCGCATTTCTGGAAGGCGTTTTAGAAAGAGTTGGGCACCCAGGTTTAGCTGAGTACATCGTTTCATCCTCATACGGACGATCAGTCCGAGAGGACTATTCAGATTTTAGAAGATATGTATCGATTTTGGAGGTTCGTGGGATCAGTTCCTGCCTTTGGCAGAGTTTGCTTATAATAATAGCTATCAATCTAGCATTCACATGGCTCCTTATAAAGCCTTAGATAAGGTCAAGATCATTCAGGATAGGCTTCGTACAGCTCAGTCCAGACAAAAGAGCTATGCAGATCGTAAGGTTCGAGATATAGCTTTCATGGTTGGTGAGCGAGTATTGCTCCGAGTGTCGCCTATGAAGGGCGTGATGAGATTTGGGAAGAAGGGCAAACTTAGCCCTAGGTTTATTGGCCCATTTGAGATTCTTGATCGTGTGGGAGAGGTGGCTTATAAACTTGCCTTGCCACCTAGCTTGTCAGTTGTGCATCCAGTGTTTCATGTATCTATGCTCCGGAAGTATCACGGCGATCCATCGCACATGTTAGATTTCAGCACTGTCCAATTGGACAAGGATCTATCTTATGAGGAGGAACTGGTAGCTGTTCTAGACCGGCAGGTTCGATAGTTGAGGTCGAAGAGTTTCCCTTCTGTACGAGTTCAGTGGAGAGGTCAGCATCGACCTGGGAGTCCGAGTCTGACATGCAGAGCCGTTATCCTCATCTATTCCCTGACTCAGGTACTTCTTTCTTTTGTCCGTTCGAGGACGAACGGTTGTTTTAGAGATGGAGAATGTGATGACCCAAAGGGTCATCACTTGTTTTCTTAGTCATTCCGTGCTTTCGAGGCCTTGAAAACCTCACTTTTAGTTTCCTCAATTTACGTGCGCAGTCTGGGCGTGCAGCCAGAAAATTTTTATGTTGAAATATATGAATTATGTGAAAAATTTGAAGAATTTTGATATTAATATGATTAAAGTTGACTTTGGTCAACATTTTTGGTAAACGGACCCAGACCCGTGATTTGACAGTCTCGGGAGGTCCGTAGAAAAATATGGGACTTGGGCGTATGCCCGGAATTGAATTCCGAGGTCCCAGGCCTGAGAAATGAATTTTTCCGTGAAATTATTTTCTGAAAATGTTTAAGGAAAATGAAAATAAAATTTGATCAACAAGTAATGGTATCGGGCTCGTATTCTGGTTCCGACGCCCGGTACAGGTCATATATATTGGTTAAGCGCTTCCTGTAAAGTTTGGTTGAAAACGGACGTCGTTTGACATGTTTCGGCCTTAAATTGGAAAATTTTGAAGTTTATGAAATTTGAAAGATTTCTTGGATTTTAGGCTCAAATCATTGATTTTGATGTTATTTTGGCGATTTGATCGCTCGAGCAAGTTCATATGATGTTTTTGAGTGAGTGTGCATGTTTGGTTTGGAGCCCCGAGGGCTCGGGTGAGTTTCGGATAGGTGTCAGAGTGTTTTGGACTTAGAAAATCTGGTGTTTTTGCTGGTTGCTGGTGTCCAGATTTTTGTTCTATGCGATTGCATAGGCATGTCTGCGATCGCATAGAGTTAATTGGGAAGTCACTAATTTGTTCTATGCGATCGCATTGGTTCTTCCGCGATCGCATAGAGTTAATTTGGAAGCCACCAGTTTGTTCTATGCGATCGCATTACTCCTATGCGATCGCATAGAGTGAATCTTGAAGTCCAGAAATCCTTCTATGCGATCGCATTACTCCTACGTGATCGCATAGAGTAAATGCTGAGGTCCGGGATTCCTTCTATGTGATCGCATTACTTCTCCGCGATCGCATAGAGCAAAGTTCAGCCCCCTTCTTTTCTTCTATGCGATCGCATCCCAGGCCCTGCGATCGCATAGAGCAAATTCTGCCCAGTGCTTTAAAGACCCAAAAACAGAACAGAAACGGGATTTTCATCCCATTTCTCAAACCCTCTCTTCTCCACAGCTTTTGGGCGATTCTTGGAGCTATTCTTCATCAAAATTCATTGGGTAAGTATTGTTTAACTTGTCTTCTTCATTTTTCATCAACATCAATCAAATTCTTAGGCCTAAACATGTGAAAATAGGTAGAAAATTAGAGAATTGGGTAGAGTTAGGGTTTTCAAAGATTTGGTAATTTAGACATCGTTTTGGGGTCGAACTTGAGAACAAATTATATATTCGGGCTCGGGAGTGAATGGGTGATCGGAATTTGGTTTGAACCTCGTGTTTTGACCATGTGGGCCCGGGGTCGATTTTCACATTTTTGGGCAGAATGTTTTAGAAAATATATTTAGCCATTTGGATTAGTTTGTGAAGTATTATTGATGATATAAAATCAATTGTGTATAGATACGATTGAATTGGAGCCAAATTCGGAAGGAAAAGGCATTGCTATGGATTGAGTTGGCCGTAAACCTTCGAGGTAAGTGTTTGATCTATCTTAGATTGAGGGAATAGGAGTTGAGTATAATTGCTATTGTTATGTGTTGTGTCCGACGTATAGGCATGGTGACGAGTATCTATACGTTGGGGGTCGAGCATGACCGTGGGTCTTAAATGAATTAGATTTCGAATTTCTTATGTGATTCTATGAAAGAATTAATTGTCGAGCCTTGGCACCGAGTTATTGTTTCTATTGCCAATTATATATATATTGAGAACTATGTTAAAAGTGAAATGGGAGCGGGTGGTATGCCTACCACAAGATATTAATTGAAATGGGAGCGGGTGGTACGCCTACCACAAGATATTAATTGAAATGGGAGCGGGTGGTACGCCTACCACATGATATTATATTGAAATGGGAGTGAGTGGTACGCCTACCACAACTTTTATTGATTATTGTTATTGGCCATAGTTGATGGTGACATATTGTGCACTGTGTTGATAATGAAATGGGAGCGGGTGGTACGCCTACCACAAGATATTATATTGAAATGGGAGCGGGTGGTACGCCTACCACAAGATATGAAATTGAAATGGGAGCGGGTGGTACGCCTACCACATGATATTATATTGAAATGGGAGCAAGTGATACGCCAACCACAAGATATGAAATGAAATGGGATCGGGTTGCATGCCTGCAACAAGATGAGTTGAACTTGAAATTGATTTTTATTCTGTTGCTCGTTTATTTCGGATATTATATTTTGTTGCCATCCCAGAGTATGTTTTCCCCTTCCCAATTATTACATGTTATTTCCTGTCATTTCTTGTTGTATATATATTTTTAAACTCCACAGGTTTATGTGAGTGTCTGGTTCTAGCCTTGTCACTACTTCGCCGGGATAGACCAGACACTTACCAGCACATGGGGTCGGTTGTGCTGATTCAACACTCTGCGCTCTTTTTGCGCAGATACAGGTTTCGGACAGCAACAGCAGTAGTAGTGCGAGTGTTTGAATTCCGACCATCGAGGCATCGAGGTAGCCTTGCAGGCGTCCGTAGGACCCGGCGTCTCCTCTATCTTTATTTTCACTCTGTTATCTCATGTATTCAAGACAAACATTTTTATATTTCTTTCAAACGATTGTGTTTAGTATTCTTAGAAGTTCGTGAGTATTGTGACACCAGTTCTTGGGTAATGATCTATGTTTGGATTTCTGCATCGCATCTAGTAACATTTACTAAGTCTTCCGCTAAACTAATTTATTCCGCTGTAATCATATTATTATTGCTAATTGTTTTAAAATAAGAGTTGAAAGGAATGGAGATATAAGTAAGAGTTGGCTTGCCTAGCTCCCACTAGTAGGCGCCATCACGACTCCTGATGGTGGGAAATCCGGGTCGTGACAATTGCGAACGAAAATTCGCAATTGCGAACCATGGCTGCACTGTTTACTTTCGCATTTGCGAAGAGGACTTCGCATTTGCGAAGGTTGACTGCCCTAGTTGACTTCGCATTTGCGAAGTCTTCTTCGCATTTGCAAAGACTGCCTGATTTGTCTTCCTTCACAATTGCGATAAACTTCTTGCAATTCCCATCACTGAGATCTTTGCAATTCCCAAGATTATGTTGCATTTGTGACAACTGAAGTCCTTTTCCAGATTTTGCTCTTTTTATCTTCTTTTTCACTCGTTTCACTTGGTTTCCTCAAAATCACCTCTAAATCACATAGAACATGTAATATAGAAGTAAATGGCATTAAACACGTAATTTTATCACTCAAACATAGCAAAAATATATGCTTAAAGACAAGATATGTTGGTAAAATACCAACTTATCAAACCCCCAAACTTAAACTATTGCTTGTCCTCAAGCAATGAAAGCAACAAAATCTTCTCCCATGTATTTAACACAACATTGCATCCTTATCATGCCAAGCCAAAAAAAAAAAACTACTATAAGCACAAACGCATGACTTCAATTAGTACCAACAATTAAACCAACACATATGAATTGCCGAACACTTTTCATGAACTTCATTACATTTCAAGTGCACAAGCACTATGCAAATCAAAGTAGCAAATCAAGTCATGACACTAAAGCTTCAAAATTTGCTTCTCTATCACAATCATCTCTCTTTGGTCATTCCTTCTAATTGAAAATGGGATTAACTTCATAACTCAAATCTCATGTGCCCTCACATTTAAGAGAGAATCCCACACTCATAAATCTTAATACAAAACAAAAATGGGATATCAAATGGAAAGAATTAACTCTCTCTCACAAAGATGTTTAAATGCATACAAGTAGTACTATAGGCTTGCCCTTCATGTATTTCTCCACCAATGTAGACAACTTGGTTCAAAATCAATTAGGACTTAAAGGGTTGTAGTTTAGGATTTTTGTTTAGGTAGGGCACAATTTTGGTTTGAGTGACTCAAAACCTCCCCAAGCACTACAAAATTTACAATCAAAGTCCACTTCCTTCAAAAACATTCTCCATCCGTTCTTCACTTTTCATTCCACACCTAATCTTCCCTTTATTCATAACTTCTTATCATTTTTTTTCCTTCCTTCCTTTTCAAAATCAAGGAAGGTTTCACTTTTTATCATTTATATTTTTTTTCTACCTTCCACCTTTTAAAAAACTTCCATATCACAACTTTTCAAACCTTCACCCCCAAACTTAGGTATGTTTACACTTTCAAAGTACCTAGTGAAGTAGGGTGCCAAAAGTTAGATCAATAAAGAACAAAGGATTAAATCTTGTAACATAGTTGTCAAAGAACAAGGTTAAAGGCTCAAAATGGGTTGACTAGGGAAAATATTCAAGGGTAGGAAATTTAAGGCACAATAGAGGTCCAAGGAAGGCCTAATGTCATCTTTCAAACCAAGTTAGTCTATGATTTCTCCTTGAAGCACATTCCAGGTAAGTTCTAGAATACAAGTAATGCAAAAGAACTCATACTAAATCTCCCACACATGGCACATGAACAATCAGGTGGAATACAAATCCAAAATCCAATTGAAACCATTGACTCAAAGAGATTACATATAGCATAGGAAGCTATTTAGTGAATCAAAGAGCCAAAATTTGAGGCTAAAGGTCATGACATCTTTACTTCAATTATTTTTCTTTTTCAACAACCAAAAATTCATATGCCGAGGTTCAAATCATGTTGGTACCAAGCAAGCCACAACTTGGTCAATGGGCACAAACCCCAACTCAAACCATTTATTCTTCCTAAATTAACATAAACTATATCTAAACTACAAGACTAATTCCCTTAAGAAAGTTGTCTATCTATCCATCATCGGGAAAAGTCGACAAAAATTTACTAACAATTACCCGGTTCAAGAAGAAAATTGGCATCCTTGGAAAAAGAACTGTGGTACAAAGAAAACCAAGGATATCGCCACTAACATAAAACATACTATAAATATAAAAAAAATTAGAAGCTAATAACCAAAAATAAGAAGCTAATAAACATAATAATATCACACATCACATGACAATACAATAACCACAAAATGAAAACAACCAAAGTACCTATCTCCATAGTTATCCTCATTGATAAATGAACAACAGTTATACAAGAAGCCACCTCCAACTAAAGATGTTGCAATGTCCCCAATGCAACTAAACATTATAGAGTTAAAATGGTGGAAAATGCTCCCTTAATACTGCATCAGGTGCTCTCCTCGATGTCTGACTCAGAGGCATCCTCCTCTCCTTCTTCCTCGTACCAATGAACAGGAAAATCATCATCATCTACCGACCTGGTTGATGATATTGGGTCTTGAGGCTTTAGGACTTTCCACAGCCCCTTTACACCCTTCCACATACGGGTAAAGTTGTCTATTTTCTTCTCTCTTTTCTTTATCTAGGTGTGTGCCTTTTCTAGAGTGCCATGAGAACTGCTCAACTCACCATGCACCTTGGCCAGCTTAGTGTATGCCTTCTCCAACGTCTTAAGGCGATCCTCCTACTTCCTCTGATCCTCAATGTATTTTTGAAACTCTTTCTTTGAAATGTATGCGGGTCCCTCAGATATTTCCGCAGGTCCCTGTGGAAGGCCATCTACTAGCTCGAGAATTACACATCTCCTCACTAAGCACAATAAATGGTCCTCCTAAAGAAGATGATGGCTGACTACTCTGATCAACCTGAGAAGAAGACACTAGATTTCTCTTTCTACTCTTCACAACACCGCCCTCTCCTCTTTTCCTTAATGGATTTAGAGGCTTTCCCGGCTCTATTCAGTTGTCTCCCGGATCTTCTTCCACACTAGCAAGTTGGCACAACTTAGTGATAAGCAATGGGAATATCAATGATGCACTATTTTGGATCACATACTCTCTCAATTCATTGATGAAGATTTCACCAAAATTCAGTTGAATACCATCAAGGATGCAGGATATCATTTAAGCTCTTGTAACCGATATATTCCATATGTTCGACACAGGGGATATACGACTGCATATGATGGCCAGCCATATCATTGCTTCGGCAGTGAACTCTTCAGATGTGATCCCTCTCTTCTCAGCTACCCATGGAACATCCGCACCCGGGCATAATTTAGACACCAACCACTCCCACGAGGCATAATATTTCGTATGGAATGGGGCCATGTCGTGGTCTTCTAGGTGATACAATTGATTCACAGCTTCAACCTAAAAGTGCACCATTTTTCCGCAAATTCTAATATTGGGCTTCCTTAGCCTGATGGCTGGGAGGTTGGCATAAAATTCCCTCACTTATTGCTCATTTGCTCGGCAAGGTTGAGGGGCAAAACAGTTCCATCTCATGGCCATAAGCCTTTGATAGAACTCGAGAAGACGTTCCTGGACGTTGTCCAGCAGTATACCACTTTCTGGGAGCACCTTTTTCGAGATCAGGTCAGCAAAGTACCGTTCTTGGCATTCCAATGACAGGAACCGGTGTTGGTCATAGTTCTGCTCAGCTTCCAAGGGATTGTCACTTGCGGATCCTTCGAAGTTAGAGCTCACTTTTCAATTATAGTACCTGTCAACAAATAAGAGTGAAAATATGGTATGGCTTTGAAACATAGTGCAAAATGAATCAAATATGCCAAAGGAATGATTAGACAGTCAAAACTCAGCCTTAATTTTTTTTTCCAGGATTTTGAGATTTTGAACTGTCTGCTTTCTGATGTCGCAAATCCCAAAAAATTTTCACAATTGCGAAGTTATCAGAGGTTCCAAGTTATGGGATTTTTGAAGGAATCTTCGCAATTGTGAAGGTCTCAGATTCAGGCAACCATCGCAATTGCAAGGGAATCTTCGCATTTGCGAAGATGGTCAGGGATGCCAGGTTTCGCAATTGCGACCACCTCTTTGCAAATGCGAAGAGGCTATCGCAATTGCGAGCCATCATCCCCAGCTAAGATTTTTCACAAAGTATCCATCCCCAAAATGTTTCACCAAAGGCTAACTTAAGGGAGCCCAAGCAATTTTCAAAAACATATTCATGCAACAGACTTTATAGAAGACGATAAATTACAAACATATCAATGATTTGGCCAAGAATTTCATTCGGGCCTTTCATCGATCACGTAAGAAGCACAAAAAATTCACTTCTATTTGACAAGCCTTGGGTACTCAGACTTCCCCAAATTTTTATCAAACAACAAAACACACACTCTCAACCAACCTCACCCAGAAATCAACATAAGTTTTGAACAATTTCGGGCAGAGAATGATACCCATTTGAAATCTAGGGTTTCAGAGAAACGAAGAGAAGATGAAGATGAAGAAGAAGAAGAATAAAAAGAAGTGATTAAGCTTTCATATTTGGTTTCCTGCAATTAGGAGTGATAGATAATGGATTTTTACAGTGGTGAGAGTGAGGGAGACAAAGGCTTGAGAGCCTTAGAATTTTTTCTTCACTTTTGTTCAAAATGAGTGAATGACCCTATTTTACCTCTCTGATGTCGCAATTGTCAACAACCTTCGCAAATGCAAAGGCTAATGAATCTTGTTGTTGTCGCAATTGCAACAGAATGTTGGGAAATGCGATGGCCAGGGTTCGCAAATACGAAGCCTGCTTCTGTAATTTTCATCAGCCACTGCCTTTCATGCTCTCCGGCTCCCCGACTTACTCAAATCAACTCCAAAAATTATGAAACTTGGCAGATTGGTTAGAAACAATATAATAAGCTATTTTAAAAAGAATAATTTCAAAAATGATAAAAAATTTTTAAAAAAATGATGGGTTTCCTCCCACCAAGATCCGCATTTAACGTCGTGGCACAACGCAAGACAACTTTACCACTTTTCTCACCACTTAGATGATATGAACTGGACACCTAGCTTGGAATCAAGCTTGTGATCCCGAGCGGTGGGGGGGGGTGGTAAGTTGATGATCAAGCCAAGACTTAATTTCTTCATTTTTCACTTCTTGGCTTTCATGTGAGGAATGTCATTTTTCCTTCTTGTTCCCTCAAATTGTAATATGTATGGTTTTTATATTTCCTCCTCGCATTCTCTCATTGACTCGTGTAGTTTAGTTCTCATATCACCACACAATTCCAATGTTAAAAGAATTCTTGGAATGTGACATCAACCCTCTAAATTGCAGTTCTTCCCGAATTTTGACATCATCTTTTTTCCCCCGGACTAGAGTCAATCTCAANGGGAATCTTCGCATTTGCGAAGATGGTCAGGGATGCCAGGTTTCGCAATTGCGACCACCTCTTTGCAAATGCGAAGAGGCTATCGCAATTGCGAGCCATCATCCCCAGCTAAGATTTTTCACAAAGTATCCATCCCCAAAATGTTTCACCAAAGGCTAACTTAAGGGAGCCCAAGCAATTTTCAAAAACATATTCATGCAACAGACTTTATAGAAGACGATAAATTACAAACATATCAATGATTTGGCCAAGAATTTCATTCGGGCCTTTCATCGATCACGTAAGAAGCACAAAAAATTCACTTCTATTTGACAAGCCTTGGGTACTCAGACTTCCCCAAATTTTTATCAAACAACAAAACACACACTCTCAACCAACCTCACCCAGAAATCAACATAAGTTTTGAACAATTTCGGGCAGAGAATGATACCCATTTGAAATCTAGGGTTTCAGAGAAACGAA
The DNA here is from genome assembly GCA_026770625.1 of Nicotiana glauca. NCBI lineage: Eukaryota > Viridiplantae > Streptophyta > Magnoliopsida > Solanales > Solanaceae > Nicotiana > Nicotiana glauca. The sequence continues at coordinate 23,165 of MU710482.1, read as the reverse complement.
GAGAAGATGAAGATGAAGAAGAAGAAGAATAAAAAGAAGTGATTAAGCTTTCATATTTGGTTTCCTGCAATTAGGAGTGATAGATAATGGATTTTTACAGTGGTGAGAGTGAGGGAGACAAAGGCTTGAGAGCCTTAGAATTTTTTCTTCACTTTTGTTCAAAATGAGTGAATGACCCTATTTTACCTCTCTGATGTCGCAATTGTCAACAACCTTCGCAAATGCAAAGGCTAATGAATCTTGTTGTTGTCGCAATTGCAACAGAATGTTGGGAAATGCGATGGCCAGGGTTCGCAAATACGAAGCCTGCTTCTGTAATTTTCATCAGCCACTGCCTTTCATGCTCTCCGGCTCCCCGACTTACTCAAATCAACTCCAAAAATTATGAAACTTGGCAGATTGGTTAGAAACAATATAATAAGCTATTTTAAAAAGAATAATTTCAAAAATGATAAAAAATTTTTAAAAAAATGATGGGTTTCCTCCCACCAAGATCCGCATTTAACGTCGTGGCACAACGCAAGACAACTTTACCACTTTTCTCACCACTTAGATGATATGAACTGGACACCTAGCTTGGAATCAAGCTTGTGATCCCGAGCGGTGGGGGGGGGGTGGTAAGTTGATGATCAAGCCAAGACTTAATTTCTTCATTTTTCACTTCTTGGCTTTCATGTGAGGAATGTCATTTTTCCTTCTTGTTCCCTCAAATTGTAATATGTATGGTTTTTATATTTCCTCCTCGCATTCTCTCATTGACTCGTGTAGTTTAGTTCTCATATCACCACACAATTCCAATGTTAAAAGAATTCTTGGAATGTGACATCAACCCTCTAAATTGCAGTTCTTCCCGAATTTTGACATCATCTTTTTTCCCCCGGACTAGAGTCAATCTCAACCAAATTTTCATTCACACCGGTTGACTCTAATTTCATATTTTTCTTGGCATCATTAACACTCATGGAATAGGTTGGCGGATGTTCAATTCTTGATTCCTCAAAGTAGAGCTCACTTTCTTCCTCAAAATCGGACTCTTCTTGACTTCCTTCCACACTCTCAAGTTGGTGGGCATACTGAGCGTCAACCAATATTTTCATTTGATCTTCCAAAGTGCGGATATGTTCATCATTGTGAGCCAAGCCTTGTTTTAAGTCCTCGAGTGCAAAGTTTTGCTTCTCCTCATTTGCAAGAATGGTCTTCAACATGAGCATCATCTTCTCATTTTTAGCATTTGAGAGTTCTTCTTGGTTTTAATCAAGCGCCAAGGAAGGATTTTCGGCTTCCACATCTAAGGAATATTCTTGGCTATCATTAATTTCTGAGGCTTTTTGGACCTCTAAAGCTTCAAGCATTTCTCCCATTTGCAAGTTCAACCTTTCAAGTGACAAGTCATTTTGGAGACTATTTTCCAAAAGTACCTCCAAGGCATTTTGTTCTTTATTTCCTCCTTCAATTAGGCATTCTAACATGAGCTTGAACTTCCCATTTTGACCATGCTCAAATTCTTCTACATCCATAGCCCTATCATTTTCATCACAAAAAAGTAGAATCATCATAGCGGGGTCTTAGGGAAGGGAAGGACAAATAAGCACAATACTTCCAATGATCATTTTGATAACCACACTTATCACAAATACTCCACTCGTGGGTTTGAGATTGTCCGCACAATCCACCCCCGGGAGAATTTAAACAATTTTTCAACGAGTGTGATCCTCCACAATAAGGACAAACGTCATCAAAGTATGAACAATTACCATCCGACCAATTTTTATTATATGATGCCATTTTTTAAAAATAAGAAAATAAACAAAAACAAAAAAAAATAGACCAAGGTAAAAAAAAATTAATTACATAAATATTCACAAGTTTAGACCAAAGCACTTAACACTTATTTCTCAAACAAACTAGATTACACCAAATTGTTCCCCGACAACAGCGCCAATTTTGATTATGTCCAAATCCACTACTAAAAAGTAAATGGACACGGTCGCATGCAATATAATTTACCCAACTATGAGTGGAGGTCGAATCCCACAGAGAACAATATGTAGGAGATTAGGAATGTAAGAGAATTATCACTTGCTATGCAATGCCAAACACTTAGAATTGATTTGAGAAAATATTTATACCTAAATACAAAAATATAAACTAATCTAGAAAGCAAGTAAAATGATCAATGGCCACAAGTATGGTCGCATCGAGAATTACACTCAAGTAACGATCCAATGTATTTTCCAATTTTACAAATATGAGCGAGTTTATGTTAATTAGTCACGTGAAATTCTTAATCACAAGCTTCAAATCTTTAAAACCCAAGTGTGAGTGCAAACCCTAGCTTCCAAAACTTGTTCTCTCTCGTCTTAGAAACTGAAAATATGCCAAAAGATTTTCCAAAGATCTATTGGTTTGGGTATTAAAGGGTTTGGGGCCAAAAAATGTGAAGTTACAAAAGTGCCTAGAACTGAAGCACGATTTTTGCAATTGCGAACAAAAATTCGCAATTGCGAACCATGGCTACACTGTTTACTTTTGCATTAGCAAAGAGGACTTCGCATTTGCGAAGGTTGACTGCCCTGGTTGACTTCACATTTGCGAAGACTGCCTGATTTGTCTTCCTTCGCAGTTGCGATAAACTTCTCGTAATTTCCATCACTGAGATGTTTGCAATTCCCAGGATTATGTCGCATTTGCGACAACTGAAGCCCTTTTCCAGATTTTCCTCATTTTAGCTTCTTTTTGACTCGTTTCACTTGGTTTCCTCAAAATCACCTCTAAATCACATAGAACCTATAATATAGAAGTAAATAGCATTAAACACGTGATTTTATCACTCAAACATAGCAAAAATATAGGCTTAAAGATAAGATAAGTTGGTAAAATACCAACTTATCAGTCACAACATCTTATAGAGGGAGATTTGGGTCATGACAAGTTGGTATCGGAGCTCTAGGTTCATAGGTGTCATGAGTCACAAACAGGTTTAGTAGAGAGGCTATAGAACTGTTAGGAAATTTCACTTCTTTGATTCCTTGTCGTGCAAAATTATTGACTTTGAAAGACTAAATTTTTGGCTTCTATTCTCTCACAGATTGTGAGGACACTTATAATCGGATCAGATGATCAGGAACCTGTGCCCCATGCTAGAGCCGCGAGAGGCCGGGGTCGGGGTAGAGGCGGAGGATATCCACCTGGTACAGCCAAATCACCCACATAAGCTGCTACAGAGGAGCCACCAGTAGCCCCACTTCAGCCCGAGAGTAGGTTAGTAGTTTTTGAGGAGGAGAAGCCTCGCCTCGAGAGGTACAAGATGTACCACCCTCCTACTTTCAATGGACTGTCGTCAGAGGATGCCCGAGGTTTTCTTGAGGAGTTCCACCGCATCCTCCGTACTGTGGGTGTAGCGGAGTCAACCGGGGTTTATTTCTCTATTTCTTTAGGTAGCATGTTCCCAGAGTCTCACAGATGCATCACATGTAGAGTTTGACTAGTTGCGCCAAGGTTCTATGACTGTGTCAGAGTATGCGGTTTGCTTCAGGGATTTGGCTAGACATGCACCAGCCTTGGTTGCTACAGTTTGAGAGAGGGTCCATGAATATCTTTTATAAGGAATCAGAGGAATATGCGATGATTTTTTATTGGAAATCCTCGATTTATCGAGGGCTTCAACCCCAATATCATATTTAGCATGTCCTGGAAGTTGGAGATGGACATTGCATACCAGTAGGTGGTGGGGATTGCTAAGAGATTGGAGGGTATGATGATTCGGGAGAGGGACGAGAGAGAGTCCAAGAGGTCTCGAGAGTCTGGCACTTATAGTGGTACTCATGCCCCAGCGGCAACTCATCATGGTAGGAGCTATGTGAGTCGCCCTGTTCAATCAGCACTTCCAGCCGCTAGTGGTATTCCAGCCACTCATAGGCCCCAGGATCCTTATTATGAACCACCATTGTCTAGTGTACCATACGTGGGGTGTTGTTAGTGGTCAGTCCAGCTGACCTAGCTCGAGATAGCCACAACAGCCACGCCCACCAAGAGCTTGTTTTGAGTGTGGCGATACTCGCCATATGGTGAGGGATTGCCCCAAAATTAGAAGGGGTGCACCTCCATAGACTACTCAGGCAGCACGTGCTCTACCGAGTCCTCAAGCTATGATTATAGTACAAGATATCGCTCCACCTGCTCATCCAGCTCGAGGTGGAGGTCGGTCAGGTAGAGGTCACCTTAGAGGCGGAGGTTAGGCCAGATATTATGCCTTTCCTACTCGTACATAGGCAGTTGCAACCGACTCCGTCATTATAGGTATTGTTCCGGTTTGTCATAGAGATACGTCAGTCTTAATTGATCCAGGTTCCACTTATTCCTATGTGTTATCTTATTTTGCTCCGTATTTGGGCGTATCCCGTGATTCCTTGAGTTCACCTATTTATGTGTCTACACATGCGGAATATTCTATTATTTTTGATCATGTGTATCGGTTGTGTTTGGTTGTTCTTAGTGGTTTTGAGACCAGAGCCTATTTATTATTGCCCAGCATGGTAAATTGTGATATTAATTTGGCATGGACTGGTTGTCACCCCATTATTCTATTCTTGATTCTCATGCCAAGACCCTGACGCTAGCTATACCAGGATTACCACGGTTAGAGTGGAGAGATCCCTTAGATTACACTCCTAGCAGAGTTATTTCATTTATTAAGGCTTAATAAATGGTTGAGAAGGGATGTGACGCGTATTTAGCTTATGTGAGAGATGTCAGTATTGATACCCCTATAGTTGAGTCAGTTCTAGTAGTGAGGGATTATCCAGATGTATTTCTAACTGATCTTCCGGGCATGCCGCCCGAAAAGGATATCGACTTTGGTATTGATTTGTTGCCGGGCACTCATCCCATCTCTATTCCTCTATATCGTATGGCTTCTCTTGAGTTGAAGGAACATTTACAAGAATTGTTTGATAATGGCTTCATTTGGCCTAGTGTGTCATTGTTTGTGAAGAAGAAGGATGGTTCTATGCGTATATGCATTGATTATCACCAGTTGAATAAAGTTAGAGTGAATAACAAGTATCCATTGCCTCGTATTAATGACCTATTTGATTAGTAATTGTAATGACCCAACTATTTATTTTGAGCAATTGCGTCTAGTTTGACAGTTTGAGGTATTATGTGTATCGACTTGTGTGCGCGGTCCGGGCGTGAAACCAGAAAGCTTTTATGTGAAAATAAAAAAAATATAATAATTTCTAGAGTTAAAATTTGATTTTTAGTTGACTTTGGTCAATATTTTTGGTAAACGGACCTGGATCTATGTACTGACAATCTCGGGAGGTCCACGGTAAAATATGGGACTTGGGCGTATGCGCGAAATTGAATTCTGAGATCCCTAGCCTTAGAAAATAATTTTTGTAGAAAATTATTGTGCTGGTTTTAAAGGAAATAAAGAAATAAATTAATTTTTGAACTCGTTGGTATCGGGAATTTTTTTGGTTACGGAGTTCGGTATAAGTTTGTTTTGATATTTAAGTCCTATCTTTAAAATTTGGTGAGAACTGGAATTGATTTGACGTGATTTGGACGTCCGGTTGGAAAATTAGAAAATTTGAGTGTCCTTGAGAAAAATCATGAGTTTTGAGGTTAAATTCATAGTTTTTGATATTGTTTTGATGATTTGATCACACAAGCAAGTTCGTATGATATTTTTAGACTTGCGTGCATGATCGGTTTGGAGCCCCGAGGGCTTGGGTGAGTTTCGGATAGGTTTAGGCTATGTTGAGCTTGTTTTTAGATGCTTCATTGTCGTTTCTTCAAGAAAAAATAATAACATATTGAGAAAATGAGATCCAAATTCAGTTTTTTTGAACCATTAGATTCGTATCAAAATTATGGAGTCATAGGAAAAAAAAATCATTGAATTTGGACATCGTATGAGGAAGTTATGCTCATTTTCGTGTCGGAAAAATTGCTGGTTTCTGGTGTATTCGCAAATGTGAACTTTTTCATCGCATTTGCGATGCCTAGTTCGCAAATGCGAACTTTTTGCCGGAAATGCGACTTCTGCCAGCCCTGCTTTGTTCTCTATTTGCGAGAGTTCGCAATTGCGAACCTGGGTCACAAATGCAACATCTGAGGCCAGTTAAGTGAGGTTTTTGACGAGATTTTTACCCATTTTTCAATTTTATCAAACCCTAAACCTCGATTTTCCAAAGACCCAAACTTCTCCAAATCATTGGGTAAGAGTCTCTAATCAATTTTCAACTATATTTTGTGATTATATCTTAGATTTAACATCAAATGCATAAGAATTTAAAGAAAATTTTTGGGAAAATTGTGAAAATTTTCAAAAATGTAAAATGATGATTTGAATGAACAAATGGTATCGGAATTAGATAATTTTTGTATGGGTGAACTCGTAGCGGAATGGGTGTTTGATTTTTGTAAATTTTGTCGGGTTTCGAGGTGCGGGTCCAGGGAGTTGACTTTTGTTGACTTTTTGCAAATTGTATAAGAACCATAGTATTGTTAATTGAAATTGTTTTCTCTTGTATTGTTTGATGTATTCAAGTTATTTTTGGCTAGATTGAGCCGAGCGTCGATGAATTGGTAAAGGAAAAGCTAAATTGAGTATTGAATTGGCCATATTGAGGTAAATATCTTGCCTAACCTTGTGTGGGGGACTTCCCTTTAGGATTTGAGTCTTCTATGCTAATTGTAGTCTGTGCATGCGAGGTGACGAGTGTGTGCTCGGATTTATTTGGGGGAAATTTGCCTCTAGATTTCTTAGGTCCTTCTGTCCATTATTTGGAAAGTATCCTGTTATGATTGGGTTTAATAATTGCTTGTATTGCCTCTATATGCTTCATATAATGTTGTTAACTTTCCTCTAATTCCTACGTGTTACAGTGAACCTTAATTGCCTTAATTGAAGTGATTGCCTCCCTTATTGTTTTGGATACTTCTTGATTCTGAGTTCTTTTATGACTTCATGCAATTTTGTTACATGTCCAATTGTTGTGGTTACTAGTGTAGTATCACGTGCTTATTATGTCTTATTCTTTTGTTCAGGTTATCGTGCTTCTTGGTTTCTTTTCCGTGACCCTTATGATGTACTTGTTTATTCCCTTGCCGGGATGTTATTTTTTATGATATTGCCTCCCTTGCCAGGATGTTGTTGTTATACTCTTGTTCCCTTGTCGGGATTCTTTTATGCTTGATATTGAATTGTATTTGGGGATCGGGCTGCACGCCGCAACAATATTATATGAAATAGGATCGGGTTGCACGCCTCAACGATATTATGTGAAATGGGATCGGGTTACACGCAACAACGGTATTATGTGAAATGGGATCGAGTTGTATGCCGCAATGGTATTATATCAAATGGGATCGGGTTGCACGCCACAATGGTATTATATAAAATGGGATCAGGTTGCATGCCGCAACGGTATTATGTGAAATGGGATCGGGTTGCATGTCGCAACAGTATTATATAAAATAGGATCGGGTTGCATGCCGTAATAGTATTATGAAAAATGGGATTGGGTTGTACGCCACAACCATATTATGTGAATTGTGATCGAGTTGCATGCCGCAACGGTATTATATGATTTGGGATCGGGTTGCAGTTGCATACCACAACAAGAATAAATAAAAGTGAATATTGATTCATATGGAGAGAACGAGAGTAAAAGCACGAAGGGTGATGCCGTGCACTTTCTGTTGCTGCGTTTATTTGTTGTTATCAATTCAAGTGCTTTAACTGTTTAAATCCCTTTATTGTTGTGATCCTTTATGTTGGAACCTACAGTTTTCAATACCTTGCCGTATTTATATATATATACATTCCAATAGTTCAAACTTCAATAACTGTTACATCTTTAATTTTAATTAGTTTCTCAATTATATCCCCTTAAACAGCCTGAGGTTGTATTTTACTTTTAAAAAAAGGAATTTCTACTAAGCTTTAAGTTATTAACTCCCATGTTAAAATTAATAATCCATTCGATGTTGTATTTTAATTGAAAGGGCTACCTCCTTTACTCAAATAATTTCAAAAGAAACAACTTCATCTTTTCTTGTTGGCTTTCCTAATTAGTTTAGAAATTGTAATTTAGTTATATTAGGTAAATGGGACTTCTTGAACATCTTGAGAGCATTTGTACGGACATTATGTATTGTATAGCATGTGGATTTTGTTGTTAAAAGTGAGATGGAAATTATGGGGGCACAAGATGCCATTTGTGCTGAAGGTTCGGAAGTTGGATTTATGATATAAGAAACCAAGGATTGAGATGGTCGGGATTGTGTATTAGAAATGATATGATTGATAGAGTTGGTATTACCTTCTTTATTTGAATACATTCTTACTTGTCTCTGTTTCTGTTATATCAGTGTAGATTTACTCGGTTATCTGATTTACTTGGTTATCTGATTTACTTTGTTATCTGATTTACTTAGTTATCTGATTTACTTGGTTATCTAATTTACTTGGTTATCTGATTTACTTGGTTATCTGATTTACTTGGTTATCGTTCATTACTACCCGTGTTCTCCCTTTATTGTTCCTACTATTTGTATTTTGATTTCTCTCCGCTGTTGATATTATCTCGTTATCTTTATCTCGATATTTTACTATCATATCTTGTTCATTTCATTTGACCAGTAGGTGTCTTGACTGTTCCTCGTCACTAACCCAGTGAGGTTAATCTTGATACTTATTGGGCACCGCCGTGGTATGCTCTTACTACACTTTTATACATTTTTGTGTTCAGATCCAGTTATTGATCGATTATAGCTGTGCGAATGGTCGCGGTGGAGGCTCACGGTAACCTGTTGCTGCGTTTGCAGGCCTCATAATTACCTTCGTTTGTATTTACATTCCGTTGATTCCTTCTCGTTCTAGAACAATGTTGTATTTTTTTTATATAAGTACTTTTAGAAAGGCTTATGACTTATACCACCGGTTTTGGGGAATTGTGATTTATTGAGAGTTATTTAATTTGAAGTCAATAAATACTAATGTTATTTTACTAAATGCTAGGCTTACCTAGTTTAGAGAGTAGGTGCCATCATGACTCCTTCGGAAGGATTTTGTATCGTGACAAGTTGGTATCAGAGCTCAAGGGTCATAGGTGCTACGAGTTATAAGCAGGTTTAGTAGATTCTTGCGGATCAGGTTTAGTAAATTGTACAATGAGGAATCAAGAAGGGAAAAGCTTCTAACAGCCCTGTAGCCTCTATAAGATAAGTACAGACGTCTCCGCACCGATCGACAAGACTCTACTAGACTTTCTTATGACTCGTGCGACCTAAGTGAATCTAATGCTCTGATACCAAGCTATCATGACCCAAAATCACTAAAGGTCGTGATGGCGCCTAACACCGCCGTCGGGTAAGCCAACGGTGAATGATTAACTTTTTTACTCATTTTAGTATTTGAAATCATAATTTCCATTAATTAAGGAGTATGAAATAAAGTTTACAAGGGTAAGTGATAATATTTACACGAACTACAATAATTAACAATCCCTGAGAAAGCCAAAAACCCGGTGTCACAAGTGCATAAGCATCTATTAATGAGTACAACAATGATACAACATCCGTCTAAAATATAAGTTAGATGAGGAATATAAATAACTATGATGTAGACTCTGTATGTTGCAGATTGTATCAAGGAAGTGCAGCTCACCATAAAGCCCCTGCAACAGACGCGCCTCTACACCCAGAGGACCGTTAGAAACATATATGTATACCTACAAAATAGGTGCAGCATGAGTACGCAAATCAACGCTTACCTAGTAAGTATCTAGCCTAACCGCAGATAAGTAGTGACGAGGGGTCAAAATTGACACGTACTAGTGGCCCAATAAGACATATATTGTAAGAAATAAACGTATATGGGGTAGAATAAATAAACGAGACAAATAAGTATGAATACATGGTATAATCTTCCTCTCATCAATAAGCTCAAACTCTCGATTAGTAGTTACCTCCTATGCCGGAGTATGTAAATAAATAATGGACCTCACCAGATATGCCGTCATAATTCAAATCAGGAAAACTCCCATATACACTAGCTTTTTGGACAAATAATACGCACGATTCCATAGGATAATTTTATAGAAATGTCGAGGCGTACGGCCCGATCCAATAATAATCTTGTATATAACCATAGATACATCTATTATATTATCGAGGCGAACGGTCCTATCCCATGAGAGTGTGGTACATAATCCTGCCGAGGCGAATGACCCGATGCCATAAGATGTGCGCACTACCGAGGGTCGAACAACATGAACCATAAATGTAACTATCCTTCTGAGGTGAATGGCATAATCCCATTAGAATAAGAAGCTTTGACGGGTCCTTTACCCCACTCACGAAGGGCATGTGAGTTATCAGAAGTGTTGGGGAAACCTTTCGATGAGAACGCATAATACAGGAGAAATTTGCAAGAGGAGTAAAATTATTCGCGGCTAATCACGAAGCCCGTCGAATCTCCACAATAGTAAGTCTATCGCTCTACACAAGTCTAGTCTCAAGTCGTAATGTAAACTAAAAGAATTCAATAGACAAGGGACAACTTAAATAGAACAACTATAGTATGGTGTGAACCTAAGTCTATCCGGACAATAATATGCATTTAGCTACGCACAGACTCTCATCACCTTGTACGTACGTAGCTCCAACAACAAGTAACACATATCAAATACATCACCTAGGGGTAGTTTCCCCCTCACACAGTTAGATAGCAGACTTACCTTGCTCCGACCCCCCCTCCCCGATAACTTCAAAACTAGTCAAATAATGTGCAAACTAATGAAAATTTACTCCAATGCTTATAATATAACAATTAATAACAATTTCCAATTCCGCTAAAAAAACCAATAAAGTCGACCCTCGGACCCACGTGTTAGGATTCTAAAATTTTTCGAAGATAAACATGACCGATAACTTTACTAACTCAAACATTTAATTTATTTTCAATTCCATGGTAAAAATCCAAAAAATATCAATTTCTAGGTTTTCTTTCAAAATCCCATAATATTCCATAAATTTCAATAAGTCTGTACACAACTCATATATTTAACTCACAATAGGCGGGAATAGCTTACCTCACAATTGATGAGAAAAATCTCCTCTTCAAGAAATCCAATGGTCGCCCAAACAAGTGAAAAATGGGAGAAATGACCAAAACCCCTGATTTAAATCAATCTGCCCAGGTGCTTTCCTTCTTTGCGAACGCGAAACCTGCCTCGCGTTCACGAAGAACAAAAGTTCACTGCCCCAAAAATCCTCTTACGCGAACACGAGGTCCCTCTCGTGAACGCAAATCACATTGGGCCAGACCTTCGCAAACGCAGTCCTTCTTACGCAAACGTGGAGAATAACATCACTTGTCTCAGCAGTAACCCTTCACGAACGCGAAGGGAAAATTCCATCAGCCCTCAACTTCCTCTACGCGAACGCGGGTACATCTTTTCCAACACGTAGAAGGAAACTAGACACAAGCAAACCTGAAGCTTCAACCATCATCCAAGTTCAAATTCCAATCCGTTAACTATCCGAAATCCATCCGAGGCCCCCGGGACTTTAACCCGACCTACCAACATGTCCCAAAATATAGTACAAACTTAGTCTACTCCTCAAACCACGTCAAACAACATCAAAAGCATGAATCGCGCCTCAAATCATACTTATAAATTTTAAAATTTCCAAATTCTATATCTTGTGTCGAAACATATCAAATCAATCCGGAATGACTTCAAATTTTACACACAAGTTCCAAATGATATTACGAACATATTCTAACTTCCGGAATCGAGATCCGACTCCAATTTCAAAAATTCCACTACCGGTCAAACTTTTCAAAAATCTTTAAATTTCCAACGTTCGCCAAATGGCCCCGGAATGACCTATGGACCTCTAAATCCACATCTGGATGCGTTCCTAAGACCAGAATCACTATACATAGCTATTCCCATGCTCAGAATCCCAAACGGATATCAATAACATTATAGTACACTTCAACCCAAATTTATAAAATTCTTCCAAAATGCCAACTTTCCACAATAAGAACCGAAACACTCCCGAGTCATCCAAAATCCAATCCGGACATACGCCCAAGTCAAAAATCATCATACAAACTTGTTGGAACTTTCAAATATCGATTCCGAGGTCATTTACTCAAAAGTGAAACCCTAGTCAATTCTTCCAACTTAAAGTTTTCGAAATGAGAATTTTCCAGTCGAATCAACTTGGAACTTCCCGAAATTCAATTCCGACCACATATAAAAGTCATAATATCTGTAGTGAAGTTACTCAAGGCCTCAAATCAATAAAGGATGCATTATAGCTCAAAACGATAGATCGAATCGTTGCACATTTTACATAGAAGTAAGTTTAAAATAAATATATGAAACCTAATCATGTAAAATTAATAACAACCCCCTTCCCTCCGAATACATATAAGTCTTACTATTAAAGCTAATATAAATATTTCTTTACTTATATTATTTCACAAATCATAAAATTTAAGACATTAAAAATTAAACAAAACATTACATTATATAAATTCCTTTTTTATTTAAAATATATAACATAATTCTAATTCCATAGACAATTAATGTATGCCATGACCCAAATTCCATTATAGGTCGTGATGGCTCCCAACTCCGTGGTTAGGCAAGCCAACCCTAAGAAACTAGTGAGTGCTCATTTATTTTACCGAAACAAGTCCCAACATTTTTAAATCTTAAACTTGCAAACAGTCGATAATGGACAAGTTATAATAATAGAAATACATTCCAAAAATAATTGTCTACAATGTGTGTGCCAGGAACTAGTGTTAGAAGTCCTAGGGAAACTAGTAGAATGTACAAAAGAATACATCTATCCTACTGCCTGAAACATAATAAACAGTAACAACAAGAGAAGAGACTCTGGCATGCTGCTGAACAACTCAGAATGGGCAGCTCACAGTGGAACCTCGGTCGAGTATCAGGAACATGCGCCAGAGTGGTAGCTAGATGCATCTGTCTCAAATCCTGTACGTTTAAGTATAAAAGCGTAGTATGAGTACATAAACAATATATACCCAGTAAGTATCCAGTCTAACCTCAAATAAGTAGTGACGAGGGGTCGACTTGACAGTTACTAGGGCTCACATACCCGGATTTCAGAAATTTATGTTTCTTCAAAAATTTTCGGAATCCGGGCACATGAGCCCGGGGGTGAATTTTCGGAACTTTACATTTAGGGTTGGGAAATTACTCTAATAGCTAGAATATGAACTCTTCAGCTTGTGTTGACTAGTTCTTACCCTCTTTGAATAGTTTTGGATCGTTCGGCTTCGATTTGAAGGTTTTGAGCACGTTTTTGAATTTGGAAGTAAGCTTTGGAGCAAGGTGAGTCTCCTTTCTATCCTCGCAAGAGGGAAATGAATCCCTAGGTAAATTAAATAAATGTATATGATTGTCTGTGGGGGCCACGTACGTACGTTGTGATAAAAGTCCGTGCATAGCTACTATTATGCTTAAGTCCGGGTAGTTTAGGACCCAAGAGCATGCCTTATTTGCCGTATTTGTAACTTTATGGTTAATTTAAATTACGTAATCAATTCAAACTTGGAAAATGAATTTCTAAAAATTAAACATTATTTTCTTGACCGTTAAAGAGAAGTTTGATATTATCTTCGATAATTATTTTCCTGATAAATTATTGATTGACTGCTTGATATGTTATATGGCTATGACCGCATCGCACGTATGATTCGCGAGCGGGGTAATAGATGTATCTATGGTTCGTGGCGTTCGATCCTCCGACAGTGCATATTTTATTTTATGTTGGATCGGGCCGTACGACCTCGACATTATTTGCGCATGCTACTTGCTTGGTATTTCTGTGATTTGAACTGTTTAAAAAGCCTTGAAATATTGATTGTTAACTGAAATGTGATCTATGAAAGAGCTTGTCACCTCCTGTTATCCACTGTTATTTATTCATGACATCCATGCTTAGTGTAACACTTAAATTATATCATTGACGACCCTAGTAAGTGTTAAGTCGATCCCTCGTCACTACTTTTTCGAGGTTAGACTGGATACTTACCGGGTACATATTGTTTATATACTCATACTACACTTCTGTACTTAAATGTACAAGATCTGAGGCAGGTGCATCTAACTACCAGTCTGGCCCGCGTTCCTGATACTAGACCGAGGTTCCACGGTGACCTGCCCTTTCTAAGTCGTTCAGCAACATGCAGAGTCTCTTCTCTTGTTGTTACTATCTATTCTGTTTCAGGCAGTGGGATAGATATATTCTTTTATACATTTTACTAGTTTACCTAGGTCTTGTGATACTAGTTCCTATCACACACATTGTAGATTATTATTTTGGGAATATATTTCTATTATTATAATTTATCCATTATCGACGGTTTACAAGTTTAAGATTTTAAAAATGTTGGGACTTGTTTCAGTAAAATAAATGAGCACTCACTAGTTGTTTAGGGTTGTCTTGCCTAACCACGGAGTTGAGCGCCATCACGATCTATAGTTAAATTTGGATCGTGACAATATAGGATTTTGAAATGGGGGTGTGAATGCAACATTAAATTGTAAGTGTGACTCACTATTTAACCATGAATCATTGTTTTATACAATATATGTAAGAATGATTAGTATGGATCCACTAGCAACCATATGTTCGCAGATCTTTAAATTCATATTTGGAGGAAGTAATATTTCTCTTTATTTTATTTTTCTCGCATAATATACGAGCATCAAGTTGTTGAACATAGATATAATTTAGTTACAAAAATCACCAAGAATGTGTCCAACAACTAGACAAACCGATCATGTAAATTAATGAACCAAGAATGTTCAAGCATATTTGATCATTCGAACAAAAATCAAATTAAATATTTATTGCATACATCTTTAAAATTATTTGTCCGAAGTTAGAATATATTATAAATATTGATGTTACTCTAGGGACCACGACGTATATGGCTACATAGACCGATTGCGCCTATGTGAGAATTAAAATTTGTACACCTAACTACGTTATGAAATAGCTAGCTAGCAAGCTATCAAAGTAACCCAACAAGATTTAACTAACTACACAAATAAGCTTATTAAAAATTTAACCACCAAAGTAGAATTCCACATACATGAATTATTTTAACTTCTTGTATGAGTTATGCAACGTTCATAGTACTCATTAATCAAGCTTGTGAGCCATCAATTAGTGGATTCAGAACCGAATGAAGACTGTGAAATTAGAAGAGAGAACCATTGGAGTTAATCTAAACCCCTAATTTTCCACACACACACACACATATATATATATATACCCAATTTTCCTCATATATTTTTAATAGATATATATACTTTCAAAATAGCACATATGCACATATGCAACTATAAGAATGCATAAGAATTTTTAATTTTTTAAAAAAATAATTTTAAGAGCTCCAAAATTAATTTATTTCCTCTCTTTTATTTATAAAATATCCAATAATTATTCTTCAAATTACTTTTATGATGATTTAGTCATATAAATTTTTTATATATGCCAACATAGTATTTAAGTATTTTTAGTGCATTTTTTATAGTTATATTTACATTTTTAGGCTAATTACACATCTTTGCAATAATAGGCCATACCAGTGCATAATTATATTATTGATACATAAAATGGTCTTTTATATTTTTAAAATATTAAATAAGTATTTTAAATTATTTTAGCGCATAAAAATAATTTTTGGAAATTATTTATTATTTTTATAAATTATATAGTTATTACAACAACAACAACAACAACAACAACAACCCAGTATAATCCCACTTAGTAGGGTCTGGGGAGGGTAGTGTGTACGCAGACCTTACCCCTACCCTGGGGTAGAGAGGCTGTTTCTAAATAGACCCCCGACATCCTTCCCTCCAAGAACTTCCCACCTTGCTCTTGGGGAGACTCGAACTCACAACCTCTTGGTTGGAAGTGGGGGTTGCTTACCATTAGAGCAACCCCTCTTGTCTATATAGTTATTTAAAATCTAGCCTATTTTTATTTTCAATTTCAGCCCCAATTCAACCCAATTACCAGCCCAGTCCCCAATTAAATTTACCCAGCCCGAACTTGAAGACCCGATCCGGCCCCAATACAATTTAATCTCGGCCGTTGATCATAGAGATCAATGGCCACAAACAACCGTTCCTAATATAAGCCAAAAGACCCCCCCCCCAAAACCCTATCATTCTACACCATCCGCCGCCCTGAAACCCCTCTCCCCTCTTAAATGCTCTCAAACCTAACCCTAATCGAACCTTACTAACACTCGTCCATGGCTATCTATGGTGGTTTCTCACCACCTCCCAGGCCTCCAATGGCCTCCCTCACGTTAGTCTTGCCATCTCCAGGGTTCTCAAGGGACCAGGGCTAGTTGGCAGGTCGTTCCTGGAACAAGGTTCTTTATTGACTACGATCTATATAAGGGGCTACTTGTCAGGTCGTTCTAGTGTGATCCCGAGTAAGATCATCCTATATTGACTACGATTTATACGTTTCTAATCATGTTTCTTCACCTCTGTGTTGTTCTCCTAAAAACCCTAATTTTTTTTTCTGAACCTCTTAGATCTGTGCAGATCTGAGATGATTTGGGCTTGTTTCATATGAGTTTTACAATAACCTTGAGATTTTTTTACAAGAATCGTATGATTTTCATCTTTCTCTAAACTAGGGTTTCCGAAAATTTCTTTTACAAAATGTTTGATGATTTTTGAGTGCTTGATCTTCTGCTTCTCATGTGTTTCGAACTGATTTATTAAGTTTGCTACAACTTCCACTCATTTCTACTGAAAGCCCTAATTTTTTCAACTATTTTGTTTGGGTTCTGATTTATTTGAGTACTGCCTTTGTTCTTGCCTAGGTTCTTGTGATTTCTCTTGATTTTCTTGCCCCAATATGCTTATATTAAATTTCTTAGTTTGACCTTTCATTGATTCTATATGCTTGTGTTAATTCTGACTATTCATGTTAAGACCTGTATCTTTCTCTTTGAATCAGTGTCGTTTTAACTATTTGTTTTGTTAAAATTATGTATCGAATCCTGACTATTCATGTCTTGCCTTATTTTATATGCTAAACTTGCTGACTCTCTCTTTGATTTAACCCTTGATTATTCTGAATCCCTTATTTCGTGGTTTGATTTGAACACTTCTCCTTAACGAAATTTTCAATTTTTACTTCTTTACTCGGTTTAATTGGGCTGCTTGCCTTAATTAATTTTTTCCCTTCCCTTATGTGTTATTTTACTGATTCTTACTGATTTTTTTCTTAATTGAAACCCTATGTATTAATCCCTAATTACCTACTCTGTACTTGATTTCCTTCCTTAAATGTTTGTCCTTCTTGTACCAGTAATTATCCCGTGATTAAAGGAAAGACTTATAGATTTTACATGTGATTGATTCCCTGAATTTCTCTAATTCCTGATTGCCGATTCTTTTATCTTATTGACTCTACCCTAAAACTGCTATATAAGCACTCTCCTATTTTCACTTCAAAAGACAGAACATTTAGTTCACAAAAAGCACACTTACACTCTAAAACTCTCTTTTCTTCTCTGCTACTTGTGATACTCATTAGTCTAGCCGGCTGAAAGCCATGGCTAGATATTGGAACTGCATCTGCTTTATATTCTTTTCTTCAACTGGTATGTCTCTAGTTAAATATTGAAATCCAAACCCTATATGTTTCAGTCCTGTACTAGTTCATCAGTTATAAATTCAACATGTCTTCCTGCTTAGCCTCTAAACTCTGTCTTGTTCAATGCATGATCAACATGTCTATAATTCACTTAGTTATGTGATACTTAACCAACCTATTTGTAAATATCTGTTTACTCCCTTAATTATGTGATCATGTTGGGTTTTCTAAATATGACTCTTATGTACCCCAATCCCTTTATCCCCATGTGAGATATGTTTTTGAGTATTTATGAATCTGAATGTTTTATTGGTTATCTACTGTTTTCAAAAGAGTTTTGGCACTCTTCACAAACTATCTTTTACTACCAAACAATTGCCTGTTTCAGAAAACCTTTTTCACTCTTAAAGTCTGTCACGACCTCAGTTTGCCCTCCGTGAACATGTCGTGATGGCACCTAGTCCCTACACCTAGGTAAGCCTAGCAATGCGGAATAATATAATTTGCGGAAAATCATTAATTAAACTAAGCAAAAACAGAAGAAAAATTGTATATAAGTGCCACTTGGCATATACAACTCAAACGCGGAAGTCTACAATATCACCACAAAATCCGAAAACTTACGGGAAACACATGCTAATAGAAATGTAATACACTGCTCTAAACTCCAAAAAAGTCTACATCAAAGTACGAAAGAAGTCTAAACGCTACAAGATAGAGTAAGAAGGAGACTCTTCGATCTGCGGAGGCTGCAGATGTACCTCGAAGTCTCCGTAGCTCTCCCTGCCTCAAGGATAGTGCGCCTGAGTGAGGGTACCTGGATCTGCACATGAAAAACATGCGTAGGAAGGATATGAGCACACCACAACGGCACTCAGTAAGTGCCAAGTCTAACCTCGGTTGGGTAGTGACGAGGAAGGTTAAGGCCCTACTGAGATAAAATATAATAATAAACCTTGCAACAACATGAAATAAATAGAAATAAAGAATAAAATTACGAAGTAAGGCAAGTTATACGAAGAAACAATAGTGCGTAGAGGATAAGGTAACACAGAGTGAAACAACTCAATATCAGTACAAACAACGAGGATCTCCCATGATACCGTACTCTAGTCCATTTCATCAATTGTCCGAGGAACTCCCGTGATACCGTATCGTAGTCTACCATATGAGTATATCCGAAGGATCTCCCGGGATATCGTCCCGTAGTCCAACTATCAATATGCAGGGGGATCTATCGGGAATCTAATCCGTAGTCCCAAAGTAAATGTGCATGGGGATCTATCGGGAATCGAACCCGCAGTACCAAAGTAAACAAACAAGGGGG
>MU710466.1:25764-39272 GCA_026770625.1 Nicotiana glauca | reverse complement strand
GGGGAGAAACTTCTCCAAGAACAACTCTGCAAACTGATCCCATGTCAAAGCTGGAGACCCTGCTGGTCTAGATAGAAAAAAATCCCTCCACCAAGTCTTGGCGGATCCTGCAAGCCGGAAAGTGCAAAAATCGACCCTGTTGGTCTCCACTATACCTATGGTCCTGAGAATCTCATGACAGCTGAATAGAAAATGCTGTGGATCCTCTGATGAAGCACCACTGAAATTGGTGGTGAAGATCTTGGAGAACCGATCAAGTCCCCACAAAGCATCTGAAGACATAGCCGCTCCATCGACGACCTGAGCTGTAATACCTGTCTGAGCTGCCACTGCTGGTTGAACCACTGGGACCTGAGTCCGGGGAGCTACCTGCTCCGGAGTACGCATAGCAGGAGTCTGAACCCCTCCTCCAGCCTGAGAAGTGGCTGGTGCTACTGCCAGCAAACCCGCTCTAGTGACACTATCCATAAAGCCTGCCAATCTGACTAGAGCATCCTGAAGGTCTAGGGTGAACATGACCCCTCCAAGGACATGAGCTAGGCCCACTGGAGCTGCTGGGGATGGAACCTCCTCATCATAGTCAATATGAGGCTCCACCTCTGGAACTGCTGCCCGGGGCTGAGCTCTGCCCCTGCCTCGGCCTCTGGCACGGCCTCGGCCTCTGCCCCTCGTAGGAGCTGGTGCTGGGGGCTCGGGCTGCTGTGCGGTAGAAGAAGAAGCACGTGTTCTCGCCATCTGTGAAAGAACAGAGTAAAAAGACAATCAATAATTGAGAAACAGAATCGCACGACAATAAAGAACAAAAGTGAAATTTTTCCTAACTCTGTAGCCTCTAGGGGATAAATACAGACGTCTCTGTACCGATCCCTCAGACTCTACAAAGTTTGTCCGTGAGCAGCGAGACCTATGCTACCTAGAGCTCTAATACCAACTTGTCACGACCCGAATTTCCCACCATCGGGAGTCGTGATGGCGCCTACTAACGGAGCTAGGCCAGCCAAACTTTAAACATTCTCCAATAAATCTCAACAATATAAATAAATGGAAATCAATTAACAAGTGCGGAAGACTTTAAGCTAAATAAAAATGAAACCAAAAATGCGGAAGTTTGAAACATATCTCTACCCAGAACCTGGTGTCACTAGCTCACGAACTTCTAAGATTCACTAAATACAACCGTCTGAAAGAAATCATAACAGTCTGTTTCAATACAAGAGTTAACAAACTGAATAAATATGGAAGAGACTCCGGGCCTGTGGACGTCAGCAAGACTAGCTCAAGAGTCCCTAGACTAAAGGTCTGCTCCCGATCTAATACTGCTGCGGTCCGAAAGCTGCATCCTGATCTGTGCAAAAGAAAATCACATAGTGTAGCATCAGCACAACCGACCCCATGTGCTGGTAAGTGCCTGGCTTAACCCCGGCGAGCTAGTGACGAGGCTAGACAGGACCTACCACAATTAACATGTACAGATATATGTGCAATAACAGGAAATACACTAATTTAAATAGTTAAAAGGGATGGGGGAAACATGCTGTGGGGTACTACAGTCTATGTATATAGGAATCAACGGTAAAGAAATAAAGCTGAACAATAACAACTGATAAGGAAAACACAGGAAGTCTCTACATACGAACACAATACACTCAGTCCATACTCCGTTGCGGCGCGCAACCCGATCCTCAACAGATATCTCCGTTGCGGCGTGCAACCCAATCATCAACAATCAATACTGTTGCGGCGTGCAACCCAATCCTCAATATTCATCAATACCGTTGCGGCGTGCAACCCGATCCTCAACATTTAATACAAAGAACTCACCCAAACAACGACTGCAACTCAAGTGCGAGGGGAGTAACAACAATCACAAGAAAATCATGTCAAGGTAATACAATTAACAATTCAATCATCCCGGCAAGGGAGAATACAATAAATACTTACGTCCCGTGAATGGACTAATCGCTACGCATTCCCCTTTTAATCACCTATTTCTCGGGTAACAATTTCTAGTCCGAGCCAATTCTCCAAAAGCCAAACCAATCACAAACCTTCCTCAACTATTCACATTATATTATGCTTATCAACCCAAGCAAAAAAGATGTACCATTAAATCCGAATCCAACACATATAAGACTCACGGTTATGCTAGACTCCGGTGCATAGATAACCGTCACCATACCTATACACCGTACTCCACATTTAACAAGTAGCAATTAATACCCTAATCCTAATCCCTTAAGCCAAAGTTAGAACAAACACTTACCTCGGTCCGAAAATAGCAATCAAGGCTCTAAAACCGCCCTTCCTTTAGAATCTAACTCAGAAACAATGATATCTAGGCACAATTTAGTTCAATAGTATCAATAAGAGCTCAAAAACATAATCCCATAGTCTAGAAATGAAATTCCCATCATTCTTCCAAAAATACCAAAATCCGACACCGGGCCCACATGGTCCAAACTCGAGGCTCGGACCAAAATCCAATCACCCATAACCCACAAGTTCAAATATATAATTTGTTTCAAGACTCGACCCCAAATTAAGGTTGAATCACCCAAAATTTCCAAAGCCCTAGTTCTACCCAAAACCCCCATTTTCTACCTTGAATTCATGATTTAGGGCTAATAGATTGGTGTTTAGATGAAGAAATTATGAGGGAATAAAGTTAAGATCACTTACCCAAAGAGCTATGGAGAAGGAAAAGCTTGAAAATCGCCTATGGAGTGCTCAAGGGAGGAGCTCGTGTGAAGTAATGGGAAAATCCCGGAAATGGGTTCTGTTTTTAGCTTTTAAAAAATCACTGGGCGTTTTTGTGCTATGCATTCGCGACACAGAGGTCGCGTTCGCGAAGAAGGGGGACCTGGGGTGCATCGCGTTCGCGATGGTGTAAAGCGAACGCGAAAAAGGAAAATTGGGGGGGGGGTTCCAGGTTTGTCTTACGCGTTCGCGAAGGAGAGTGTGCGAACGCATAGAAAGAAATTTTTGGGGTCTAATTCTGTGCTATGCGAACGCGGTGATGACACGCGAACGCGTTGAAGGGGGGACTGACACTATGCGATCGCGAGGATGGGTTCGCGAACGCGAAGCAGGGAAACATTAAGGCACTGCGAACGCGAGCCTGGGGCCGCTTTCTCGAAGAACAAATCGACTGTGTAAAAATGCAGAAAAATCTGATATGTTTTCAAGTGCAAAACCACCCCGAACCACCTCCGAATCACTCCCGAGCCCTCGGGGATCCCAACCAAACACACACGCTAACTCAAATACATCCTACAAACTTGTTCGAGCGATCAAATCGCCAAGATAACACCAAAATCAAGGAATCAAACCCCAAAACTCATGATTTTCATTTCAAAGTTCATCAACCTCTAACTTTAGATATTTAGGTCCGAAACACGTCAAAAGACGTCCGATTTCGACCAATTTTCACAGAAAGTGCTTAATGCATATTTAAGACCTGTACCGAATGTCGGAACCAAAATACGAGCCCGATACCTTAGTCTTTTAATCAATTTTCATTTCCATTTTTCCTTAATAATTTCAAAAAATCATTTAACAGAAAAATTCTTTTACTCGGGTTCTGGACCTCGGATTTCGACTCCGGGCACATGTCCGAGTCCCATATTTTTTTACGGACCTTCCAGGACTGTCACATCACAGGTCCGGGTCCGTTTACCCAAAATGTTGACCAAAGTCGACTATATCAATATTAATATCAAAATTCTTCAAATTTTTCACATAATTCACATATTTTAACATAAAAACTTTCCGGCTTTGTGTCCGGACTGCGCACACAAATTGAGGTAACCAAAAGCGAGGTTTCCAAGGCCTCAAAAGCGCAAAAAAAGGGAAAAATACGGTGATGACCTTTTGGGTCGTCACAATGATGGATTTTTCCACAAAATTTCACGTTTGGTTTCACCAACTTCTCCCCCTAATTTTGGGAAAAGTGTCTCATCGAATCGACAGTCTGCAAATCGTGCAGTAAATAAATCCCCCGGTAATGTTTCAAGGTA
Source organism: Nicotiana glauca (assembly GCA_026770625.1). NCBI lineage: Eukaryota > Viridiplantae > Streptophyta > Magnoliopsida > Solanales > Solanaceae > Nicotiana > Nicotiana glauca. The sequence goes on along the minus strand of MU710466.1, from coordinate 35,256 downwards.
GCGAATAATGGATGGTGATTCAAACCCAACATATATTCCTAACCTTCTTTGCGGACCCATTTTGGTGCGATATAGCAGTGTTACAGGCACATATACTGCGCATCCGAAAATTCTTAAATGGGATATATTTGGTTCATGACCCAAAACTTATTGCAATGAGGAATATTTATGATAATTTGTCGGTCTGAGACGAACTAGCATTGCTGCATGCAAAATAGCATGACCCCAAACAGAAGTAGGCAACCTCGTTTTCATGAGTAACGGTCTTGCTATCAATTGCAGACGTTTAATTAAAGACTCTGCAAGGCTATTTTGAGTGTGAACATGAGCTACAGGATGTTCCACTTTCAAAATCTTTTTTTCCACGTTAGTAAAGGATTAAGATTGACGAAAAGGCAGACTTCAACAAGTTAATTAATGGTTATTTACTAAAGCTAATTGGAACATGATCACCTGAATAAAGATTTTGAAATTCTTGATAACCCATAGCAATTTTACGTGTCCAGAATAGAAATTACTTATTTCTTCGTTTTCTTGAACGATCATGTTTGACCAAAAATATAAATCTTAGTTCAACTAATTAAATTCATACGAATAAGGGTTAATCTTGTTTAATAATGATATCATAGAAATGAAATTCTCAGTAGTGTGATAAATAGCGCGTAGATCTATTCCAAAAGCTATGACGATGCACAATAATCAATATTTAAGAATCCAAATAGAAAAAATGTAGCATTAAATACTGATGAACAACAATAAATGATATTTACATAAATAAATGCAAATGAATCACCCGAAAAAGGATGAAATCAATGAATGTTCTTTCTAACAATCAAGAATGATGAGTAAGCCTTTGAGTGTACGAGATATTCTCGAATTCAATAGAAAAATGTAGGCAATAATCTCAGTGAGAAGGTTATTTTTGTGTGCTTGTGATGAGACCAGATTCTCTCTATAAAATCAAAGTATATTTTACAAGCGAATATCCCATGTCCCCTATTATTGTGTCTCTTTCTTTTATAGAGAACATGTTCCTAGAAATCCTAATAGTACAAATACAAAGAATATATACTAAAATATTCTCTTTAATGTCCTACCTTGAGACTAGTCATTATAACTCTGTCAAGGGTATTCGACCTGGGCCTCGATCATTGATGACTCCTCAACTTCAGCCCTTGCTGACTCTTCGACCACATCCTTCGTTGTTTCTTAGATCACCTCGATACATGGCTACCTGAGATAATGTCACTTTGACGTAAGTATTCTAGAGATAGATTTCGACCCATAGATTTTGACCCATATAGTTAGTCCTTCCGTTATTGAGGCCGTCTTTGCGGGCAGGTTCGATGAACGGATCATATTGTTGGTGGTCGAGCTAATCAAGCGGACTACACGGGTCATGATTATTGTGGCGAGTAGGTGACGTGGCCCTCTATGAGTCGCACATTTCAAATGCTTCAAATTTTTAGGGTGATTTGCTGGAGTTATGTTGTCCACGGGTTAGGATGACATCATGATGTATATTCTCGATGAGATGCGTTGCTTTGTTTTGAATGTGACCATTGATTAGACATGTCGCTTCAGTTCTAGTGCCAACCATGATGAACAATTTTCGGTTTCAGTGTCGTGATCTTTATAAATAGAGATCCTCGAACCCGATTTTAGAGTTTAAATGCTCTAACATTTCGAAACACCATACCTTTCTCTTGCTCTCTTCTTCTCCAAATTTTTGTTCTCTCTTTCAGTGACCTATATTGTTCTTCATTCTCTCCCGTTTGTTACTTTCCTTCACTATGTTGAATCATGTCTAACGTATCTTCTGATGCTGGTGAGGGGATTCGTGTTTCTCCCTTAATAGTGGTGTTACCCTCTAATGGGGAGAGCGTTTCCGCCACCATTGAGGATGAAACTTTGCAGTCGGTGGAGGATATAACTCCACGCAACCCTGACTCCAAATATGATTTCACCAAATCAGCAAATGCCGCACCTAGAGATTTCGATCAATGTTGACAATAAAGAAATTAGGGGATCTCAAGGCCAACTTCGGCCTTCACAATCATATCGAGTTGATCTAGGCCGAAGGGGACACGATACATGTTCACCGTCCTGGGTATTGTTCCTCTATGCCTACCCCTTCCAAGTCGGCTATTCTTTACCTCTCCTTCTGCTGGTGGAGGAGTTTTGTCTCCACTACTGTGTTTGTCCTGCTCAGCTCGCATCGTATGTCTATAAAATTATAAAGATGGTCACAAAGTTTGCCGAGCTGGCCGGGGTCGAGTTAAAACTGTGACACTTAATACATCTATTCGCCCCTAGCTTTTATAGGGGAAAGGTGTTGAACCTTCGCCACCGAGGGGGAAAATTCTTGGTGATGAAATGGAAGACAAGGCTAGTCGTCAATTATGGTTTAACTTCTTTTTTGTTATGCCATGCTCCAAACCTGGGGAGGCATGGTTAGCACCCAGTACTGTGCTGGCCCGAGTGAACTACTTTGTAAGTCATGATCATTCGACCTAAACTAGAACATACATAGGTCGAGTTGACTGAACTCATTTTTTTTGTAACTATTGGGCCAACATGGCCACAAGTCATAATGTACAATTGTAATTGGACCACAACTTGTAAGGTATAATCATATGTGGGTCACAACTCGTAATGTATAACTATAAGTGGGCAGACACTGTATTAATGAACCATCGTTCTTAAAACATGAATACATATGGACCGTCAAGGCCTCTGACATACTGTACAAAATGAACCTCTGTCTACATAGCCTCTAACAGCAATAGTAAACCTGATTTTGGTTGCTAAAAGTGGTCCAATCTGGTCGTTAAAGGTGCATACCAGATTTGATGCACCAGTAGTCTTTAATTTCACTTAAAAGGCTCTAACTCCATCATACAAACTCGGAATTCGGTGATTCTTGTTCCTATGAGTCACAAATAATAATACAAACATAGTCTTTCAATAAAAACTCAATTTGGAGCTCATTTGCTCAGTGCGATACCCATTTCGCTCGTTAAACAATTAACTCATGATTCGCATTAAATACCCAATCACGACTTGATGAAATTAGACCAAACTTTCCAGATGTTTCCTATAATTATTTATCAAAATTTTGGAAGTCTGAAATCAAATTTTGATCTCTAGAACTAAAAATGGACCTTTGGATCATTACATGCTTATGCTCAAAACGCCAAAAACTTCCAAAACTCTTCCAATACTTATCTGAGCCTCATGGGACCCCGACCAAACATGCCAACACACCTCATAACATCATTGAAACTTTTTCCAACATTTAGAATTTTCAAAACAACATCAAAACGTCGAATCACCCTCGGATTCAAGCCTAAGAATTCCAATACTTCTGAATTCCGAATTTGATCAAAAAGTCTATCAAACCTCGTCCGAATAACCTGAAATTTTGCACACACGTCACAAATGACACAATGGACATACTCCAATTTTCGAAATTTCATTTCGGCCCCAATATCAAAATTTCCACTGCCGATCGGAAAATATCAAATTTCTAATTTCGCCAATTCGAGCCTAAATCTACCACAGACCTCCAAAATTCATTCCGGACGCACTCCCAAGTCCAAAATCACCTAACGGAGCTAACCAAATCATAAAAATTCAAATTTGAGATCGAATACTAAAAAGTCAAAACTTGGTCAAACCTTTCAAACTTAAAGCTTCAAACTGAGAATTGTTCTTCCAAATCTATTCCGATTATCCTGAAAACCAAAACCGAGGATTTATATAGTCATAATACATCACACGGGGGTATTCATGCCCGAGAATTGGCGATCGAAGTGCAAAAGCTCGGTCATTACATCCTCCCCAACTTAAACATATATTTATCCTCGCACATGCCCAGGGTTGTTCTGAAAACCATCAAATCGCTGTCTAACCTTACCATGAACATACCGGGGGTGATCCCATGTCACCTATCCCATATAGGTCGGATAACACAACATAATTGAAATTTCATAATTCACCCTAGCCCATAACATTAGAACAAATTTTCCACTTCCGAAACTATCTATAAGATCAGAATCTCATATCTATACACTGAATAAGTCCGAACAAGCTGTATCAAACCTTATCTGCAACCTTAGATGCAATCACATGATATACCCCATAACTCAGACACTCATAGCGATAACTTCTAATCACGACAACTGCACACGACAATCGAATACTGATAGTAAACCTCTTATCAATTAAAGTCTCATTCCAACACTTTCATATACTGCCAATGATGAAAGAAACACGCAGAATCATAATCATTCCTCAGATCAACCATTCATGAATCTCCCTCTCCTTTGGCAAGGACCATAGTAAATTTCTAAGCCGAATCCCGATATTATCCTTCCAACATGCTGGTATCGAATTCGATACTATTCATTCTAGATCCCAATGTCCTCATCTCATCCAACATGACTTCTCTAATGACATGACACATCAATAAAATCTAACTCCACAACCTGTGCGATCCGCGCACCAATAAGCAACAGTCCAAATGTACTCAAATCATGGAAAAATGACTCAAATGAGAGAGATGTACCGCAAGCTCTCCAGTACCACCACCATACAATGTTGAGAACCCATCACGCATCATAGAACCAGAATACACGAATATAACCTGAAGGATCATACCTCCACATAACTTTTTTGCAATACATGACCCTATCCAAACACTAGTCCACATGAAACACCTCGAGTCGCTATGCTCAAAATCAACAACCATGCGCAATTTGATGTCTAGTACCAAAAGAAAATCATCATAACCACGGCGAGGAAAATGACATAACATCACACAAACCCGAAAGAACACAATCGATACGCCATCCACCGAGCAATACCCAATACTCTTCCTGTTCGAATTCCACTGAGAGACCCCAATAAAACCGCATCACATGTGCCTATAACCAACAAATCCTAACGCCTCGCAACACGAAAAGGTAACTCATAGATCTCCCCGAACACGAATAAGCTCAGTGACAATCGAATTGCATATTCCTCAATAATATCAGTTCGGAGTCAACATACCCGACTCGATGTAGAACTCCCATCCATATTGGGCCTACCAGTGAACCCCAAATCAACTCTAGTCACCCACAATAGATGAATAACTTTTCGAAAGTTCACAATGACTGAATCATGGCATGTACAATATCTGACTGGCTTTGCCCACATCTTTACAGTCCACAACCACAAAATAACGTATTTATGAACTGCCAATCTCCAAGTCCATAAAGCACATGAATCACCATATCCGATCTCAACTCCACCGTCTGAATATCTAACACACCTCTAATACTCGATCATTCCACAAGGGTACTCCAAAAATTATCTTTTGCCACCAAGCAAACTTCGAATATCAGTAGTCGATCATACAAGACAGTGCTGCAATACCAATGAAGTATCCATAACTCGAACACATTGCCTTTTCTAAAATGTTTTCTTCATCAAGACACACCAATCAGTGATCTCATTTATCTAGTCATCTGGAACTGTCCATGCTGCCTAAGAATTTATGACCTTCCTTTCAAAACTGAATCGCGACCTTACACACGCAAATCTTAACCCTACACAATATACTGCATATACCATGACATCCTCTGGTAAATATGAGAACTTCATAGTCCTCTCCAAGCTACAAGCAACTACGTACTCAATTGGCCAAGAGCTTTTCCATTTGATCCTTTCTAAAAGAAAATCACTACACATCATATGCTTCTCATGCCAGTAGAAAATATACCTCTCTAATTGTGGTAGAAACCATCAAGAACTCTTCGAATTCCACTGTCACACAACCCAACCGTCTGGACTGAATTCCTTTAACTCAACCAAGCTACGCAAGCCATCAAAACCTAAGAGCATTGTTGCAAAACACCTGTAGAAACACACTACATCATAAGCACCCAAGAACCGATCATATCCATTACCATGTCGATCTAACCTACTACCAAGCTGTCCTAATTCTCTGAGTTCCTTTCAAATTGCCCTCAAATTGATATGTTTCCTTGCTAGTACACCACTATCCTTAACCAAAACTTACCCCACGAACTGTAGCATAACACAACACCATCTAAGGTTTATAAGCTGCTGAATTCTCCCTCAAATATCCCTAAAAGCACCACATTCAAAATACTTACCCTGAAGAGACTTCCTGCAAATCTAAAGCCTTTACCTTCATATTCCTAATATTGATATGTTGAATCCATAATGATATAGAAATGCCACAATTCTTGACTCTCTCCAATGCAAACCTCAGTTTCTATCCAAATATACAACCTAAAAATCTCCAATTATTACATGTAAAATCTTGAACCCATTAGAACCATTCTCAAGAGTCATCCACTTTACTTAAACCGTAATTAGACTGATCATACGGACAGTACGACCTGTGCTCCATTAGTAGTCCGACACCATAGAATGTAACCTCACCTTAATGCAACCAAGCAACTTCCTGTTCTATGCACCGTACACCATTTACCAAAACAACTCAAGTCATTCTGTGATTCTCATACACCCATAAAGCATAACATAACCTTTATTGAAATTTCCTTTACTCGAGCCATCCTCGATCTCATCCTCCATAAGCCATAACTGATTTACCAGTACGCCTCAAAATGGAACCAAATAGCACATAACCGTACAATCAACTAATCAATAGTAGACTCCCCCACTTGGCTCAAAGCCATAGATCAAAACACACAATAACTCATAATGCGTATACTCTATTACTGCCATCATACCATAGTGAGATTAAACTCAATCCTTCATAATCTCGTGCAATATAGACCATCTAGTACTTCAAATCTTCTACAAATCTCGCATTCACCCACATAACAATCAAGCCCACTCTCTTAAGCGACCCGAATTCAAATTGCAACGTATATATTTCACTGGTAAAAGAGATCTTCCAACAAACAACATAAAGATCACACAAACTTCAGAACACTCAGTAGGAGATAACCTACCCGCTTCGCCTCAAACTAACATCTCTTTATACACTTCCACCGTCATAAGCATTACGCAGTCACATCTCACGTCATAACGCTACAGCAATTGCAGTACATTTCCAAAACAGTACTGAAATCATTTACTTTGTAAATCAAGCTCAGTTTCAGTAAAACCCTTTTAAAATAACTTTCAATAATTTCAAACGAGTGATAAAAACAGTGAATAAAAATGATAGAAACATAAACAGCCCATTGGGCAAAACATATACCATACACCACCCCTCGGGCAAAATATCAATAGAACAATCCCCTCGGGCTACCTCACAATGACTCGTAATTAGCACCTCGGGCATAAAATGAATCAAGAACCGCCCCTCGGGCAAAACATGGATCAAGAACAGCCCCTCGGGCAACAATATGAAACAATAACAACCTGACTACCTCATACCACTCACACTAGGTCTCACTGGAGGTGTACAGACTCCTAGAGGGCTTATTACAGGCCAAGCACAATAACAAGCCATCTCGTGGCATAATCAAACAGGTACTCAGTCTCATAACAATCCACCTTGTGGCATAACAAAACAGGCCCTCGGCCTCATAATCATTAATCAATACCACACTACTGCAGCGCGCAGACCGATCCCATAATATCCTCACAATACAGGCCCTTGGCCTCACTCAGTCAAAAATCTCTCAAGCCACTCGGACAACAGTAAAATATGATACTCAGCCCAAAATATCATTCAAAATATCAAAAACGAGTTAATATGGTTGAGTTGTGAAAATAGTAGAATATAGCATTGTGAGCACGTGATTTTTTCGTCACACGAATTATTCCCAGAGAATTCAAAATAAAATAATTTTCCCTTTGTGTGTAATTTTGTAAATTTTTGTGGTATTTTCAGTAATTGTTTGTATTTGTGTGTGCATGTTTATTTGATCAATTAATAAGAAAATATAAAAATAGGTTGTATTTGCATTTAAGATGTAATTTTTTTAATTTTTGTGTTAAATAGTAAATTACTTATTTTATAAAATGAAGAAAAGCATAGAAAATAATGCACTTTGCATTTTTAGTGTTTAATTGTGTGATTTATTATTTAAGTATTTGTGATAATTATTATTATTTAGAGTTAATTAGTATTTTTTAAGTTAATTTAGTTTTATCATTTTTAGGTTTTTAATTTTGAAAAATAATTTAGGATGAAAATAAAAGAAAAAAGAAAAGAAAAGAAAAGAAAAGGAAAGGAAACCGGAATTGGGCCAAAATTCAAGAGGCCCACATAAATTCCCCCAAGACCCAGCATTACCAGACCAAATACCCGCACCAATAATTAGTCCCCCCCACTTATCACCAAATGATGCCGTTTCGGTGTTACCAAATTTCAGCTGTTAAAAATGATGATCGAACGGTCCATAATTTTATCCACAACCCGTATCCTGACCCGACCCGATTTTGACCCGGTCCACCCCACCCATAACCAAACGATCCCCCTTTCAATCTCCTCACTCACTTCTTGAACACCCAAAAAACCCTAAGGAGCCGCAGACACACAAAGACAGCCCCCTCAACTCCGTCTTCTCCAAACGACCCACCCCCTTGCTACTTCATTGTCAACCTCTAGCCACACGCCAACCCCCTTTCACTGAAACTCATTGGAAGATGCACATACACACATGGATAGTGACAGAACAATGAGATTATTGAGCGAAAAATCAGAGTGCAAAGGGACAGAGGTTGATTCGGATTCGTTGTCGTTCACTAGTTTCCATCGAGGTTTGGAGCCATTTCTGAGTTTGGGTCGTGTAGAGGGTAATTAAAGTTCCGTCTGTTCAAGGTTGCGATTCCAGCTGAGGTTCCGTTCGTTATTCTTGTTGGAGCTCGGATTTCAACAATTGTTTTTCTTCTCAAGTGTGTTGCCAAATCTTCTTCTGCTTGTAATCGTTTCCAAATAGATTTAATAGAAAGAAATTTTAGGTACACTTCCTAATTCCTTCTTTGTTCTATTTTGGTGATGTTAAAGTACGATGAGATCCATGAGGAATTTTGTTTTCTTTGAACGATAGGTCCTCGATCAAATTGCAGTAGAAATTGAATTGGGAATAGCATTCAGTACTGATTTGTGTTTGAAAAGGGTATTTGACATGTTGTCCTTGCTGTTTGAATTCTGGTGATTGCCTATGTTTTGAATTTCTTAGCCTTTAGCTGTTTATGGTATTGAAGTATCTCTTGGGTTAAGATTTTCTCGATTTGAAATGAACGATTTGTGCGGCTTTAGGATTGTTTGAATGAGTCTGAATCAGCGATGCATATTCTGATGATTTCTGTTTGGTTCTCTGATTTTCTAGTATGAGTGATTTTAAGTGCCAAAATATTTAGGCCGTAGTTAAATTGTTAGGGTCGTATGCCTGCTCGTCGATGCCTAAATCATTCTGTTCTCTTCTTTGGAACAAGCATAACAGTTTGTGCTTGGATTCTGTTGTTATCATAAGACTAAACATATGACTTTAGGAA